>VXCM01000398.1:239457-268233 GCA_014773175.1 Lucifuga dentata
ACCTCACCTCCTTCATCTCACCTCCTAAACCTCACCTCCTAACCTCACCTCCTAACGTCACCTCCTAACCATCACTTCCTAACCTCATCTCCTAACCTCACCTCCTAACCTCACCTCCTTCACCTCACCTCTGAACCTTCACCTTCTACACCTCACCTCCTTCATCTCACCTCCTAACCTCATCTCCTATTTTTGTCATTCATTTTGGTGAGTTTTTCTTTACTTTCATGTATTTTTGCATCATGTTTAAAAATAAAAATAAAAATAAACAAAGCTTCTTTTGCAAAACAACCATTGTTTATTTTTTGTGTTTGTAAACACATCTGTTTTTATGAATTAATTGTTTACACCATCATGTTATTGATTACAAAGCTGGACTGACTCAAATTTAGCTGAATGAAAAATGTATTTTATTATTTTTCTAGATGAAACCACATCATTGTCATTATTCAGAAACACTGAAGGAACCTTCTAGAGCATCTCTTTTGTTGCTGTCCAAACCTAAACCAGGGATGGGAAACTTTGATGAGGATGGGGGCCAATGAAATTTCATTCTCATGGTCAAAGGCCCCTCCCACCTGACCCGATCCTACTCTTTCAATGAAAGCTTTGCTAGAATGAAATGAATGGTAGTAAATACAGCATCAGAAATGGCCGACCGTCTGCTAATGAGTGGTAATAAAGGAAAACACTTTATAATTTTCATTTTTATTGGGCCTGATAGATTAAAAGTGTGGGCCATATCCGGCCCACGGGCCGCCAGTTGCTCATCCCTGCCCGAAACTAACGTGCCCACTGGAGCCGAACTCTGAGATCGTTTTCTGTATTTCTTGTGTTTTTTTTCTAATTTGTTTTCTATTGAACCATTCTAGTTTTTGTCAGAATCTCACTGACAGTTGTGGTTTAGCCTTTCAAAATAAAGTTTATGTTGTGGGTAGTTATTTTATTGTGAAGGGATACGTGAACTTTTTTCATAATCGAATGTTTAGAAAACTTCAGAAATGTTTTGTCTATGGATGCAGGGTTTCAGCATTCAGCGTTCCAGAGTGGAACTATTTGTGATTTTTTAGGGTTTTATTTGAGGGTTTTATTTGAGGGTTTTTGATCCGGGATTTTATTAAAAAGTTATTATTTGAGAGTTTTTAATGTTCAGACTTAATTTTTTCCTCACAACGTTACTGTCTTTGAATCTGTTTTTCCAGATGTGCACAGCAAAGCATTCTGGGAAAACATGATAATAAAAGTCTCCGACACATCTGATTAAACTTTATATGTCTGTGTGGAAAACTTCACATCTCCAAAACCCACCCATCCCCCACACCCACCCACCCACCCACCGGAGCTCCGTAACCTCACCTGCAGGCAGTGGAGGAGGGGCACTGTGTATGTGTGTGTGTCTGTGTGTGTGGGGTGGGTGGGTGAGGGGGGGTGGAATGCCTTTTATCTGATGAGCCCTGTGGATGTGGGTGGGGGTGGGGGTTTTCTTCTTTGCAGAATGTTCTCATTGTTCCTAGCTTGTCTTTTCTCAGTCTGTAAAATTGTAGAAAATGTTTTATTTCCTGCACCTTCTTCTTCACCTTCATCTTCTTATTCTCCTTATTCACCTTCTAACCCTTTTAACATATAAAACTAAAGCCTGCAGACAAAACAAAAGCCTCGACTAATAAAATTGGATCTTATAATAAACACCAACAATAAAAATTTAAACTATAAAGTTGTCAAAACTCAATAAATCAAACTCAGTTTAACATGATTTCATGATTTGATCAATACATAATCAATACATAAATCTGCCAATACATGTGAGAATTTACAGATAAGTAAGAGCAAGACAGAGTGATACAGAGAGATAGACAGGTAGTTGTGGACAGGCAGACAGGAACTGGCAGAGGGACCTCAAGCCTGTTCTGAAACAATGGCTGACAGCATTAGAGCATTTTATTTTGGCGGTCAGCACAGGAAGTGTGTGATGAAGAGGAGGAGGAGGAGGGGCAACATCAGCTTTTTACTCTGCACATTCAGTAGGAGGTTTCAGGTGCTGGACGTTTGTTAGAGGTTTGGGAGGTTTTTTGCAGACGTTTTGGAGGTTTTGGGGTTTTGTGGGTCTGGCAGCAGTTTGTGCTGGTTTTGGTTTCTGGGTTAGAAGCTGAGGAAGCAGCGAGGAGGATCACGGATCATGTTGGTGGTTCATATCTCAGTGTTGCTTCTTGGTGAGTTTCTGTTAAAAAATGTTTCAGTTTTTTCTGTTTCAGTTCAAACTAACCCAAACTAACCCAAAGAATCTCAAACTAAATAAAATAACCCCAAACTAACCCAAAGAATCCTAAACTAACCCAAAGAATCCCAAACTAACTAAAATAATCCCAAACTAACCCAAAGAATCCCAAACTAACTAAAATAATCCCAAACTAACCCAAAGAATCCCAAACTAACTAAAATAATCCCAAACTAATCCAAAGAATCCCAAACTAAATAAAATAATCCCAAACTAACCCAAAGAATCCCAAACTAACTAAAATAATCCCAAACTAACCCAAAGAATCCCAAACTAACCCAAAGAATCCTAAACTAACTAAAATAATCCCAAACTAATCCAAAGAATCCCAAACTAACTAAAATAATCCCAAACTAACCCAAAGAATCCCAAACTAAATAAAATAATCCCAAACTAACTCAAACTAACCCTAAAGTAGCTAAATAAACTTTTTTGAATTTGTTTAACATAGAGATTTTATTTTTAATTAAACTTGAATATGAATTTGTTTAATTAGATATTATAGCATTTCACTGCTGTCAAACAAAGACTTTACCAGGGTTGACTGATAAGTTCTCAGCCTTATGTGATCAGCTGAGTAATATTTTATTTCCTGAGGTGTTTTAAAGTTCCAGACAGTTCAGGGATTCTGGACCTGCTGGCTGATATCCATGACTGTGGCTTTGAAGTTGATTTGTTGTCATCGTGNCCCCCCAAGATTTTTTAATCTCTTCACAAATATGAAAAAAGCTTTAACTGGATGTTGATTGGCCTAAAATGATGATGTCGTATCAGCTGTGGATAAAAGAAAAAGAATGAACTGAAACACCTCTGAGTTAGGCTCAACACTTATCAGTCGACCCTTGCTAGTCAGATTTTGATTCAGGCTTCATCTTAAATTTAGTTTAACCTGCCACCATCTTGTTTTTCTAGCAATGAGCACTTTCACATCTGCCCAAGAGGGCGGGGCTTCAACAGGCGAGGCTCCGAGAGGCGGGGCCCAGGAAGAGGTCAGCCTCCCTGAGTTGAGTGACCTTTGCACTGAAGGAAGCTGTTACCCGGCAACAGGAGACCTGCTGATTGGCCGAGCCCACCAGCTCTCCAGCACCTCCACCTGTGGACTGTCCCACCCAGAATCCTTCTGCATCGTCAGCCACCTACAGGTAAAACACCTGGACTCTAAACGAGCTGTGATCAACGGTACTGACTGAACACAGTATTGGTTGATTATGGTATTGATTAGTGAAACACAGTAAACACAGTATTTACTGATTACATTATTGACTGAATTCATTGATTATAGTATTGATTATTCCATTATTAATTGAACACAGTATTTATAGAAGAAATTACTGGTTGTTTATAGTGTTGATTGAACACATTATTGATTGATTGCAGTATTGACTGGATACATTATTGATTATTGACTGGATGCATTATTGATAAATTACTATTGATTGTAAACATTATTAATTGATTACAGTATTGACAGTCAGATGTCATCTTTGATTTTCTTTGTTTTCATTGGCTGAGCATAAATGTCTTCAGAGGTTTAAGAAGTTGGGGGGANGGGGGGGTGATGATGTCACAGTTTTTGGCATTTCCTGTGTGTTGAGAACAAACAGATGAGGTGCAGCTGTTTTAGCCACAAATTTAAATACTGTGTGAAAAAGACTCAGAGTAACTCAGTACTTTTACTCAAATACTACAGTATTTTCAGTATTTACAAATACTTCAACTGTATTTTTCAGTTTGCGGATTTTTTCCTCCATATTTCATGAACAATTCAACTTTTTACTGCAATACATTTATCTGACAGTTACTTTAGTTACTAGTTACTTTAGCTGCTAGTTACTTTCATGATTATTTATTCTGCAGATTCACATTTTATAATCACCATGAGATACATGTGGCTGTTTTCTTTCTCTTTGAATAAATACTACATGCAGTACTTGTACTTGTAATAGAGTATGTTTGCTGTAGTACTGACAAATGTACAGGAGTACTGCAATAGTAATAATACAGTAGAAGTAAAGTATTTTGTGTATTTTTATAGCTCTGATTAAAGTCAGTAACTGTGTCCTACTGAGCGCGCTCAGTCTGAGAAGTTTCTGCTGATAACAAATGTCTGGTTGACGTGATTTAATGATGTTAAAAATATAAACTTTTAGTCTGCAGATAAATTTAATAGAAATGAGTCAAACTACAACCTGAGTAAATAAAAGCTGCTTTGCTTCTTCAAACATTAAGAGTTTTGATGAGACTTCAGAGGAATCTGAGGAATCTGCCCATCCCCCTCTTCCTGTTTAATCCTCCTCTCACCAGGAGGAGAAGAAATGCTTCATGTGCGACTCCGCCGCCGCCTACGACCAGAACGCCAACCAGACCGCCAGCCACCGCATCGAGAACGTCGTCACCACCTTCGCTCCCAACCGGCTGAAGACCTGGTGGCAGTCTGAGAACGGTGAGTGGTGCTGTGGTACGGGTGACCTCTGACCTCTGACCTCCAGGCAGAAAAAGTGTGATTACAGAGGTGAGATGTTCAGGAACCATCACAGGCTGCAGGATTTCACTGCGCTTGTAAAACTAACGGCAGGCGGTCGTTCACGCAGAGAGGAAACGATCACATGACAAGAAAAAGCTTCAGGGTTTTTCTTTTTTTAAGCTTTATTTCTGCAGAACATAAAAAAATAAAAAGTCTCAGGTTGTAATGTGACTTTAAAATCTCAGATCAGTTAAATTCATGTGTGTGTGTGTGTGTGTACATGGATCTGACATACTGCAGGTTCTTAGTTTCAGTGAATAAACATCTTCAAACCACTTTTGTTTAAAATTATTTAAATAGAAATATATGCTGCAGATGTAAAATGGGATCAGTAAAGATTCCAGAGATTTTTGGAAATGAAGCATCTCTTTGTTCTGATTGGCTGTGAGCTTCTATAAATCTCTGTCACTTTACAAAGATAAAAACACTAAATAATTCATGGTGATTTAATGTTTTTGAAGTTATTTCTCTGCTCATATTAACAGTATGGAACATTTATGACTTTGAATGATGAAAAAAATGATAGAATGAACTGGAGGAGGAAGATGAGGAAGTTTGTTTATTGGTGAGGATGAGGATGGAGATGAAGGCTCAGCACAGTAATATGTTTTAATATTGTCAGATGAAAGCCAAATGTTGAATTAAAGAGGAAGTTAAATTTATTCCTCTCATATAATTGTTTTTTTCATCTAACTTGATCATTTTTAGTAAATGCAGCCATCTGATTGGTTCCTGAAAGTCACTGATATGTTGATGATTGACAGGTCTGGAGAACGTCACCGTCCAGCTGAACCTGGAGGCAGAGTTTCACTTCACCCACCTCATCATGACCTTCAAGGTGACCAATCACGTTGTACAGATTCATTCCGCTTCCTGTTTGTTTCCTGCACGCCGTGACACGTGACACGCCGTGACACGCTAAACACAACATCTGTGGACAGGAATCGTGTAAAAACGTGACACGGCTGCAGCTTCCGTTTCCTTTCAGCTTTATGAGGTTGATAAGCTCAGAGTCTGTATTCTGCTTCATCCCAGACGTGTAGCATGGGGTCAGAGGTCAAAGCTGCTGAAACAGGAAGGAATCAGACAAACTGCTCACAAAGTTTCCAAACATTGTTGAGGCTGAATAAAATAGAGAAAAAGGAAAACAAATGCAAAACTTAATTACATTAATATTATAACATAACATTATCACATTAATACATTATTGCCATTCTTATATTATTATCACATAATATTATAATTACTACATTAATATATCATTACCCTTATTACATTATTACTACATTATATAATTATATTTATAATAACAGTAGGTAATAGTAAGCAGTAAGTAATATAGTAATAATTATAATGATATAATGTGGTAATAATGTAATAATTACCATATAATATCATTATAATTATTACATTAATATTATTACCATTATTACTACCATATTATATCATTACAGTTATTACATTATTAGATAATAACAGTAATAATGTAATAATTGTAATGATGTAATTACATTATTTATCATTGTGTGTGTGTGTGTGTGTGTGTGTGTGTTGTGATAAGAATCCTCGTCTTTTTTCCTTGACGTGTTCACTGCCCCCTGCTGGCTGTGTGTTGTATCACAGCAGATAGACATCCTGCCATTAATTCAAATTTTACGTTAATTCTTGCTGTTTATACTTGTACAGCAGTAAAAACATCGTTTTGTTAATTTGATTGTGATTGGCTAAGAACTGTGATTTTTTTTTTTTTACATGGATGTTTATTTCNTAATTTGATTGTGATTGGCTAAGAACTGTGATTTTTTTTTTTTTACATGGATGTTTATTTCTTGTCATTCAGACTTTCCGACCTGCTGCCATGGTGATCGAGCGGTCAGCTGACTTTGGAAAGACGTGGCAGGTTTACCGATACTTTGCTTACGACTGCGAGGCGTCGTTCCCTTCTGTTTCCCGCGGTCCCATGCAGAAGGTGGATGACATCGTCTGCGACTCGCGTTACTCCGACATCGAGCCGTCCACTGAGGGAGAGGTGATAAAATCCTTTTCTGTCTTTTCTGACGGAGACGAAGGTAAAAACCTAAACAGAGTAACTTGTTGGAGGAGTTTCAGGTTGTTTCACGACAAACGTCTGGTTTCCAGGAAGTTCTGATGGTTTGATTGTTTAAGTATTATGTAAAAACTAAACTTAGCGAACAGCTGATACAGCCGTTATTAATTTTTACAATTTGAACATGTTCAAAAAATGACATTAATTTGATTCAGTAACAAACGTGCCTGATCATGTAAAATACGAGTCTGATTACTATAATGTACGAGTCTGATTACTGTAACGAACCAGTCCAATCACCGTAATTGAGTCCAATCACCGTAACCAATGAGTCTGATCACTGTAACATATGAGTCTGATGATCACTATAACGAACAAATCTGATCACTATAATGAATGAGTCTGATTACTGGAATGAATGAGTCCGATCACTGTAACGTACGAGTCTGATTACTAGAATGAACGAGTCTGATTACTGTAACGTACGAGTCTAATTGACAGTAACATACGAGTCTGATTATTGTAACGTACGAGTCTGATTACTATAATGCACGAGTCTGATTACTAGAATGAACGAGTCTGATTATTGTAATGTACGAATCTGATTACTATAATGAACAAGTCTAATTACTGGAACATATGAGTCTGATTATTTTAACATACGAGTCTGATTACTGTAATGTACGAGTCTGATTACTATAACGAACGAGTCTAATTACTGGAACATACGAGTCTGATTATTGGAACATACGAGTCTGATTACTGTAATATACGAGTCTGATTACTATAACGAACGAGTCTAATTACTGGAACATACGAGTCCAATCACTCATTCGGACTCAATGAGATTCTTACATTCCAGCATTTAGACTCTGATTTTTTTTTACAGTAATAAGTCTGTTAAAAAAAACTAGTATTATTACTGTAAAAAAAAAAAAAAAAAAAAANTTAAAAAAAAAAAAAAAGTCTAATTACTGTGAAAAATGAGTCTGACTAACAAAACCTGTTTTTAGGTCATCTTCAGAGTTTTGGATCCTGCGTTTCGGATTGACGATCCCTACAGCCCCAGAATCCAAAGTAAGGCTCTTCAGCTGTTTTTACACGTAGCAGCACGGCTGACCTGGTTTGTTGTTTGTTTACTTGTTTACATGTTTATGTTCAGACATGCTGAAGATCACAAACCTGAGGGTGAAGTTCACCAAGCTGCACACGCTGGGCGACAACCTGCTGGACTCACGCATGGAGATCAAAGAGAAGTATTACTACGCCGTCTACGACATGGTGGTCAGAGGAAACTGCTTCTGCTACGGACACGCCTCCGAGTGCGCCCCCATCCCGGGGTCGGGGCAGGTCGTAGAGGGCATGGTGAGCGCTTTCCGTCACTACGTACTTCAGCCATGTTTCCTGAACTGTTACTGATTTCAGAATGTGCGTAAAGAAATATGACAAACTTCAGTTTTCTTTTCTGAAGCTTCAGGATAAGAAGTGTTCTACTTGTGAAGCATAAATGTACAACAGTATATTAGAGCCATATGAAAAAAAAAAACAAAAAAAACCAGGGGGCATTATTTTGAGTTTTTAATCTTGTAAATTTGCCAGTTTAAAAACAACAAAAAAAAAGTCCGTATGCCATATGTTTTAAAAGTCTGTATGCCTATGATAATTTGATGATTTTGTGCTAAAAGCACAAATCAATGGAAAATCCACTGGAAAAGTATAATTTAATAAGGTCATATACTGCAGGAATAGTCACATCGTACTTTGCCAGTTTTAAAAGTCAGTACGCTTATAATAACGCATGATATTATGCTAAAAGCACAAGTGTTTCCTTATTATTAAATCTGATGGAAAAGTAAATTTAATAAGATAATGTGCAGACATGGTCACAACATAAAGCGGTGATTCCCCCTTATTATTTATCTGAGTTTAAAAAGTGGTAAATTTGAGTTTAAAAACTTGAAATAATATTTTTTTTCATGTATTTTTTTCTTCATATGGCCCTATACGCCGTCGTATAAACGTGTGTGTATGATGATTAGAATCCTCATCTTTTTCTTTGATGCATTTGCTGCTTCCTGCTGTTTCCTTGCATACGTGTGTGTGTGTGTTCAGGTTCACGGTCACTGCATGTGTAACCATAACACCAAAGGTCTGAACTGCGAGCAGTGTCAGGACTTTTATCAGGACCTGCCGTGGAGACCAGCCGAGGGACGGAACACCAACGCCTGCAAGAGTAAGGAAAAAAAAACTCTTTACAGAACGAAAACGGTTCCAACAAACCGCGAACACGCAGCGAGGCATCGAAAATCATCAAACCTGCATTCCATCCACTGTGAAACAATTTTTTAGAATAAATTTTCTGTGATTTTCTTTATATGATTGTTTTGCTTACTGTAAATACTCGAGTATAAGCAGAGTTTTTATTACCAAATTTCACAAAGTAAATCGGGGGTCGGCTTATACAGGAGAAATTCAGATCAGATCCCAGAGAAGGAAATTTCCAGGTGTAGAAATACTACCATTACCACTACCATGGAAATAGTTCAAATCAGACCTTAGAATGAGATATTTCCTGACTAAACATCTTATCAGCACATTTTGCGGCGGCCAGTAAGCTCTGCTGTGATTGGTCAGTTATGGTAATCAGCTGCTGAAATAAATATCATGTTTACCGGTACGTGGATTATTTTCAGAAAATCACAGGAATACTATGACAATACCCAGAAAAACAGGTAATTTGCTAAACTAATTAATTGATGGAACAACATCAGGGTGTCAGCTTACACATGCGTTTATACAGTAATTCTATTGCATTTTGCTGAATGATTTTTTTTTTAGGAATTTCTTTCAACATTAAAAATAATTTTCTGGACCAAACGTTCCTCTTCCTTTTTCAGAATGTACCTGTAACCATCACTCTGACTCCTGCCACTTCAGCATGGCCGTGTACGTCGCATCGGGAAACGTCAGCGGCGGCGTGTGTGATGACTGTCAACACAACACGATGGGACAGTACTGCGAACACTGCAAACCGTTTTTCTTCCAGCACCCGGAGCGGGACATCAGAGACCCAAACATCTGCGAACGTGAGTAACAGGAAGAATCATAGGTGTTGTTTAAGCTGGGGATGCTGAGGACGCTGAGGACACGGGGGACATGTCCCAAACACTTTTTGAAATGGCCAATTTTGTCCCCATCACTTTTTTAAAAGCATATTTTTTTAAAAATGTTCTAAAAAACAGCTTTCCTACGGAGCCCCTTAGGGGTCACGTGTGAAAAAAATATTGAAGTGGGTAAAAAAGAAAAAAAAAGGGTAAAAAANAAAAAAAAAAAAAAAAAGACGACACCACTAAGGGGATGTGGAAGAAAAAAAATGAGTTGGAGGTTAAATATATATATATATATATTTTCTCTTTGTTGTTTTCCCTCATATTTTTCTCCTTGTTTTTTTTTCTCGTTTTTTTCCACTCTGTTTTTTTTTATCTCTTCTGAAAGGTACTAAAACAGGTCAAAACTAGGCAATTGATTTTGTTTTTCCTCTAGTGACCCCTAAGGGGCTCCGTAGTTATGCTGCTGTTTAAGTCAACTCTCGTAAAAGAATTAACATTATAAATACACAAAAACACACTGTTGGAACTGACAAACACTAGAACGTTGTCAAAAGTAGTAGTGAGTTAGTGACTTTATTCACTGACTTGCTTTTTCATAGGAACTTGTAGTGGGTACAGTCGCAGACACGTTAGCTGCTAGCTAGCATTAGCATTTAGCTAACCGGAAATCGTTCCTCAAACAGCAGCAAAACAGCTCCGTTACTGTAGCTTTGACCTGTTTTAGTACGTTTTAGAAGAGAAAAAAAACAGAAAGTGAAAAAAAAACCTGAGGAAAAAAAAAAAANAAAAAAAAAAAACGAGAAAAAACGAGGAAAAAAAAACGAAGAGAATTTTTTTAACCTCCATCAGATTTTTTTTCCCTCTAACTCATTTTTTTCTTCCATGTCCACTTAGGGGCATCGGTTTTTTTTTTTTTTAACCCACTTTATTTTTTTTTTCCCACGCATGACCCCTAAGGGGCTCCGTAGGGCTTTCACCAAGAAATCTTAACTAAAAAATTGGTATGTTTGAGAAAAATTAATTTGTACAATAAGAATTCATACAATGCAATGTAAATATAGAAGAAACAAATGTGCTTTCTGTTTGTATTTTGTCATATTTTGGGGCGGTAATGCTCTCGCTGTGCTGACTGGCATGCACTGCTGCTTTCTGCATTGTTTGATTGACACGGTGTTGCAGCTGTGATGCGTATCGGTGACTGGTACTTGTACGTCGACAGTGTTGTGCGTTTTATGCTGAGTATTTTCATATTGTTGACTCTGCAGTAGCATAGGCCACGCCCTTTTGATACGCTATTATGCAGTAAGTATCTGCTCTGACCTCATACCAATCCCTCCGTTACGTTGCCTAAAATTGCATCTGTTGCAGACCATTTAAAAAATGTTCTTCCATCTGAGCTCTTATGTCTCCACCACGTTTTAACACAAAGTGACGCCCTTCAGTCAAACTAATCCTGTTTCATTACTTAGCAGAAAATTCTGTTTTGTGTGGTGATAGTCTAGATCAGGGTTCCCCAGCTAGTTTTCCCTGAGGGCCAAATTATGTCAAGCACGCCAAGCCAAGGGCCACAACGCAGGAACCCGTGTGTCTCTGAGGTTTGTCCTCCGTGTGTCTCCGTAGCGTGTCACTGTGACCCCGTGGGTNCCCGTGTGTCTCTGAGGTTTGTCCTCCGTGTGTCTCCGTAGCGTGTCACTGTGACCCCGTGGGTTCCCTACACGGTGGGATGTGTGACCGTTGGACGGACGTGCGTGCTGGTTTGATCGCTGGTCAGTGTCGCTGTAAAGCCAACGTGGAAGGAGAACGCTGCGACCGCTGCAAACAGGCGCACTACGACCTGAGCGAAGAACCGGAGGGCTGCAAAGGTACACACACACACACACACACACACGCAGTAACACACACAAACACACANCCGGAGGGCTGCAAAGGTACACACACACACACACACACACACGCAGTAACACACACAAACACACACATGCAGTAACACACAAAAACACATATTAGTGCGTCAGTGAGTGTGTATTTTTAGCTTGTTTGTGAAGTTAATGAAGGTCAGTGAGTGTATGCATATTTGTATGTGTGTGTTATGTATGTTTTTAGCATGTTTATGCAGTCCTTTGGGAACGCTTCCTGGAGGAAATCCGTGTGACAGCAACTCTGGAAACTGTTACTGCAAACGGCTGGTGATGGGCAGAGACTGTGACCAGTGTGTTGTGAGTGACATACACACACACACACACACATACACACACACTGTTATACAAAACAAAAAGTCCAGTTTGAAGGGTGGTTGCTGATGTTTTTACGTGGTTGGACAAAACAAAATGTTCATCACCAAAATTTTCCTGTTTCCATGGTAACTGAATTTTTAATGGATGTCATGGATGATGTGTGTGTGTGTGACTGCCCCCTGCTGGACTTTAGGAGGTGTGTGTGTTTGCTCCACATATGACTTGTCACTTTTATCCTGAAAACATGTTTGATTATGAAATTCTACAAACCTTTAATTTAATGAAAATGCATTTTTATATCATTCTGTGTTGTTTTTCCCCTGTACATGCATGTTAAAACTGTGATTATATAATCAGAATAATCAGAGTGAAATCAGCATTAATACCAGATCATGAGATTGTAAATTGATTTATTGGACTCTCAAACTCTCAGCAAACAACTGAATTCTGTTAATTCTCTCCTCCATATGTCTAAACACACACATGACATGAATGAGGAAGTGTGTGTTTTTTGTTGGTTTCATGCTGACACACAGATAAAAAAAAATAACATCAGATCTAAACTAAAATACAAACATTTACAGTTTATTTATGAACCATTTCAAGTGTGACTTAAACCAAAAAGCCCTTATGAACTGTACTGAACCTTCAGCTGTGTGCTGTGTGTGTGTGTGTGTGTGTGTGTGTGTGTGTGTGTGTGTGTGTTTTCAGCCAAAACATTGGGGCCTTAGTAACGACATGGATGGCTGCAGACCCTGCAGCTGTGACCTGGGTGGAGCTGTCAACAACCAGTGAGTTAATGCTAACTGCTAACATGTAAACTACTAGCTATTGACTGCTAACTATTAACAACCAGTGAGTTAATGCTAACTGCTAACATGTAAACTACTAACTATGGTGACTGCTAACTATTAACAACCAGTGACTTAATGTTAACTGCTAACATGTAAACTACTAGCTATTGACTGCTAACTATTAACAACCAGTGAGTTAATGCTAACTGCTAACATGTAAACTACTAACTATGGTGACTGCTAACTATTAACAACCAGTGACTTAATGTTAACTGCTAACATGTAAACTACTAACTATTGACTGCTAACTATTAACAACCAGTGAGTTAATGCTAACTGCTAACATGTAAACTACTAACTATGGTGACTGCTAACTATCAACAACCAATGACTTAATGCTAACTGCTAACATGTAAACTACTAGCTGTGGTGACTGCTATCAATAACCAGTGAGTTAATGCTAACTGCTAACATGTAATCTACTAACTATTGTGACTGCTAACTATTAACAACCAGTGAGTTAATGCTAACTGCTAACATGTAAACTACTAACTATGGTGACTGCTAACTATCAACAACCAATGACTTAATGCTAACTGCTAACATGTAAACTACTAGCTGTGGTGACTGCTATCAATAACTAGTGAGTTAATGCTAACTGCTAACATGTAATCTACTAACTATTTACTGCTAACTATTAACAACCAGTGAGTTAATGCTAACTGCTAACATGTAAACTACTAACTATGGTGACTGCTAACTATCAACAACCAATGACTTAATGCTAACTGCTAACATGTAAACTACTAGCTGTGGTGACTGCTATCAATAACCAGTGAGTTAATGCTAACTGCTAACATGTAATCTACTAACTATTAACTGCTAACTATTAACAACCCGTGACTTAATGCTAACTGCTAACATGTAAACTACTAACTATTAACTGCTAACTATTAACAACCAGTGAGTTAATGCTAACTGCTAACATTATACAAACTACTAACTATTGACATGTTTGTCATGATAAAACATTTAACGTGTTCCAGGTGTGATCAGCTGACTGGTCAGTGCGTCTGCAAAGATCACATGTTTGGCCGTCGCTGTGATCAGGTGGAATCTGGTTTTTACTTCGTTGCTCTGGATCACTACACCTACGAGGCAGAGTACGCCAAGTTTGGACCTGTGAGTCATTCTTACCTTTTCTCAGGTGGATGAGGTCAAAGGTCAACATTCTGTTTTCTCGTCTTTAGTTATTAGCCTTAGTATGACACAGTACCAACATGTCTGGTCTTTTTTCTGATGTTTTCTTTGTTTTTATGAACAAACAATAATTCAAACAAATAATTTATTAGTGTAAAGATACCGGATGACAACTCAAACTTCCAGAATGTTCTGCAGTCAGAAAATAGAACCAGATGAGGTCAGAGAGATGGCGGCAGGGTGATTACATGGTGATGACTCTGTCTTCCATTTTCATCACGCCTGTTTGTGTTTTGTGTCTTTCAGGGTGTCACGGTGGTTCCGAGGCCCCACCCTCAGGACCGCAGTCCCACCTGGACAGGTATCGGCCTGGTAAACGTTCCAGAGGGAGCGTTCCTGGAGTTCTCTATCGATAACATCCCTCACTCGATGGAGTACGACGTGCTGATTCGCTACGAGCCTCAGGTCAGACAGATGCATCTTCTTTGATTGTAGAACAGGAATCCGTGTTATTTCTAACACGTAAACACACGCTGATGTGTTTGTACTACTGCAGCTGCCTGACCAATGGGAGGAGGTGCTGATGACGGTGATGAGGCCTGGACCAATCACAGCAGACAGCCGCTGTGTAAACACTGTTCCTGATGATGACAACCAGATGATCTCACTTCACCCAGGCTCACGGTATAACACACACACACACACACACACACACACACACACACACACACACACACACACACACACACACACTCTCAGAGTTTTCCTGGTGTCTCCACAGGTACGTGTTTTTTTCCAGGCCGGTGTGTTTGGAGGCGGAGCTAAACTACACGCTCCGCCTCAGCCTTCCTCTGTACTCCGCCGTCAGCGATGTGCAGTCGCCGTACACGCTCATCGACTCGGTAAGAACGCCACCCTTCAAACACATGAAACGTGGGAATGTCCGATTGGCGTCGGGATCTGGATGAGAATCCACATGTGGCAGACGACCGTTCTGATTGGCTGATCGTTTTGGGAGACGTTTTAGATCCTGTCTGGGAATAAAAGTCACAGAGAGTCAGACTGATGACCGCCGACTTACGGACATTTCCATTTATCACACGGCTGTAGCGCCACCTACAGGCATGACGTCATTTCTGATAGGATCACTCAGAGATCATACGTGAAGTAACACCTTAAAGGACCATTCCAGCACATTTGCATGTTTAAATACAATCTGCATACATGTTAGATTACTGACAATTTCTAAAACACAAAAACCATATTTTACTTTTCCTGATATTTTTCCAAATCCCCTAATCTTTCAAAACCAAACGTTCAGGTGATAAATCCACCTTAAAATTCAACGTTTCACCTGCTAACACTTTTTCACGATTGTAGAAGACACAGTTGTTTTAATTTCTCATAAAAGCCGTCTTCTCCTGGGACTATATTTCCTGGCGGAGACATACATGCAGCTCCATGTTGGATCAATTAAATAAAATTAATTAGACAAAAAGACTTAACATCGTGTTCTCTGTGATGAATTATTTAAGTGAAATGTGTTTGAAGTCTCTACATGTGGATCTTTATGTTGTACTGGATCAATGACGGTCTGGAAGGTAGGAAAAATAATTCTAAAATGTACCGCTCCAGTAGTATGATTTGGGAAATGATTGTCAGTAATTTATCATGTAATATATGTTTATATATTGGGCTCAAACGTGCACTATGGTTCTTTAAAGGTGATCACCATCATGTCTGTAGGTTTGGGTGATGTCACCTTTAGTCCGTCATGTGATAACAAACAGGAAGTGGGTGTTTTCTGAAAGGTTATTGACCTAACCTGGTTTCTTTTGATGGATTATTTCCCAGATCAAATAAAATCTGCATCTTGTTTTTGACTTGTTTCTGGCTCAGATCGTGCTGATGCCGCACTGTAAGAACCTAGAGATCTTCTCAGGTTCAGAGGGCGGAGACTCCGCCAACAGCTGGGAAACGTTCCAGCGTTACCGCTGCCTGGAAAACAGCCAGAGTGTCATCAAGACGCCGATGACCGACATCTGCCAAAACTACATCTTCAGCATCTCTGCTATGCTGCACCAGGGAGCCAAAGGTACAAAATTATTATTAAAATGAGGTCAAATTATTATTAAAACTCATCTGCTGAAGTTACTACAAAACTTATAGCAAAAGCAAAAAACTCTGTAGCTCCTTGTTTCCTCATTTGGTCCTTTCTATAGCTCCTTGTTTCGTCGTTTGATCCCTTCTGTAGCTCCTTGTTTCCTCATTTGATCTTTCTGGAGCTCCATCATGCTTCAAGTCCTTACTAGTCTGAGGATCATTTATGCATTGATTTCTAATTATTGATCATGACGAGTTTTTATTATCCAACACAGATATTAAAGAAAAACTATGTGATGGAGATGTTCGGAGGCTGAATCAGAAGGAAAATGACATTTTATCATATTTTTCTGACATAAATTTAATTTGGAGAATTAGAGAAGGTCCTTACTGATGTCCAGAAAAATGTTTCCTTGTACAGAGCAGCGAACAAGGAAAGAGGAAAATATCCCCAGAAATGGAGCGCAGACGAGGAGGATCAAGTTCAGACAAAACACTGAAATTCACAGAATAACTGAACAGGAAATGAAAGAAACGTGGAAATAAAGATCTTCTGTTTCATCACTTCAGCATTCTGAAATAACAAAAAGTCTTTCATTCTCATTCTGACCTCTGATATCTGTCATCTTTTCTTCTTTTCTCTCTCTTCCTGTTTGTTTTAAATATCATCTCCTTCCGTCTGTTTATTGATGTTTCTGTTTTCCATCTGATGTCACTGCGACTCTTCAGTCCGAACAAGACTCAACCAGTTTCTGCTTCTTACCAACATTCCGGAAGCTTCTGCAGACTTCCTGGCCTGTCAGTCTGTCATCATCAGCAAGAAAAAAAATCCTGAGGGAGTTTGTTTGTTCTCTGTGGGTTACAGTTAGCTTCATTAGCTTTTTTTTTTAAGCTTTATTAGTCTTATTAGCTTCATTGGCTTTATTAGCTTTATTTTATTATCTTTATTAGATTTGTTTTATTATCTTTTTTAGACTTATTAGCTCTGTTTTATTAGCTTTATTAAACATTAAGCACATTAATTTCATAGTAATAGTCATAGTTCATAGCAGCGTTTTGCCTCATTTTCTCATTTTACAGTTTTTAAAATGAATAAAGAAAATAAAGAAAAATAAATATTTAAACACAAATCCAACAATAATTAAGCCAAGAATAGAATAATGATAACATATGTAGAGATACACAAAAAGACACGGTTTGCACTAATATGTTTTTGAGAATAGAGAATAGGCAATTAGAATACAACTGTATTGTCCATTGGTCAAAATTTGTCTTCGGCACTTTGTTAAGAACCAGAAGAAGCACACTTCATACATACATAAAATTTATATAACAGAGAAAGAAAAACAATTACAAGTGCCAGGTAATGGAGCAGGTATAAATGGTCAGCTTGGAGAGTTATGCAGGACATTTATGACAGTTGGAATAAAAGATCTTAAAAACCTTTTTGGCTGCCAGTAGCGCTCTATAGCGCCTCCCAGATTCACTTTGAGCTGATTGAATAAAGGATGGAGCTTCTTTCAGGATCTTCCTGCTTTATTCACCATCATCATCATCAAGCAGTAATTTCTTTTCTTTTTGTAAAACGTAAATGTGCTGACGACCATGTTGATGAATGAAGCTGGAATCAGAAGTTACTGGAGTTTTTTTTGTAGTAAGATCAATATGCTGCTAAGAAACATTGGAATATTTGACCATGTAATACGGAGCACCTGAATGCACCATCACTTTTGTGGGGTAGATCATCAGGTGAAGTTTCAGGGTCATCAGGAGGTCCAGGACCTGAACCTGGACACAGCTGCAGCATCTCCAAACTCCCTGCAGCTAAATATCATTAGTTGAGACAAACTTTGTAAAAAAAGAGAATTTGGTTGTCTGTCTCTCTCTAATGTGTCTGTTGTTTTAACTCGATTTCCCAGCATGCCAGTGTGACCCTCAGGGTTCCCTCAGCACGGTGTGTGACGCCAACGGCGGTCAGTGTCAGTGCCGTCCCAATGTGGTCGGCAGGAACTGTGACAGATGTGCTCCGGCCACATTCCAGTTTGGACCCAGTGGCTGCAGAGGTGCATTATTACTATTATTATTATTACTATTATTATTATTATTATTATTATTATTATTATTATTATTATTATCATTAGTAGTAGTAGTAGTAGTAGTAGTAGTTGTTGTTGATGATGTTTTATTTGATAAGGATGTGCAAATACTGAAATGTTGATGAAAGAAAAGTCAGTATGAAGAAACTTTAAAGGACCATACCACCATTTTGTATGTTTGAGCCTAATATATTCAGTTTTCATATATGTTCCGTTACTGACAATCATTTCCCAAAGGATAAAACCATATTTCAGATTTCCTGATATTTTGCTAAATCTCTTAATCTTTCAAAATCAAATATTCAAGTGATACACCCACCTTAAAAATCCATGTTTCTCCTGCTAATAGTTACACAGCCTTATGAAGTCACGGTCCTTTAAATTTTTCCATAAACGCAGGTCTTCTTTTGGGACTATATTCCCCGGTGGAGGCATACATTCACTCCACGCTTTTTATTGAGCTTAAACACTAAAATTACATAACTTCTAAAAAAACCTGAATACACGTCTTGTTGGTGATGATGGATTACCTATCCCAAGAACGTTTACAGTATCAACAAGTTGATTTTAATAGCAGAATGAACTGAAACCAGTAGAGGTCTGGAAGGTAGGAAAAACATTTTTAATTCACTGTTCCTGAAGTATGCTTTGGGAAATGATTGACAGTAACGTTTCATGTATGAAAACTGAACATATTAAGCTCAAACATGAAAAATGGATGGAATGGTCCTTTAAACCTGTGTGATCTAAAGAACCAGATGTAATAAATCCCACTGTGTTTTTTTTTTTTTTTTTTANTTTTTTTTTTTTTTTTTTAATATAAATCCCGTTGCGTGTCTGCAGCTTGTGATTGTGACCGTCAGGGGTCACAGAGTTCACTGTGTGATCAGCTGACCGGTCAGTGCGTGTGCGTGTCAGGAGCGTACGGTCGGCAGTGTGACCGCTGTCTGCCCGGACACTGGGGCTTCCCCGCCTGCCGACCGTGTTCCTGTAACGGACACGCTGACGACTGTGACGCCGTCACGGGACGCTGCTTAAACTGCAGGGACCACACCACAGCACACGCCTGTGAAAGGTATGTTATCGTGATGAGTCATACTGCTCAATGCACATGTTATATAAAATAATGTTTCACCATGTATGTGTAAATAACCACGTTAATAAACATGTTTTTGGAAGACGAGTTCTACATGTAGACAACGCTTTTTATTGGATCAAATCATTTTGGTTTTTTAGATTTCTTGACAATAAGAAATCAATAAAAATAACAGCAGACAGGAAGTACTGCGTGATGAAATCATGTGAGGGATGTTGCTCTGAAAACAGATATGAAATTTTCAAATTCTCAACTTTTCACCAAAATACCATCAGCTGACTGAAAAACCCCCTGAAAGCTAAAACATGTTGCAGCTGATTAGAAACTGACTGGATCATGTGACCTTACAGGACGTCATGTTATGTTTATGTCAGATCGTTTTAATCAGTGTCTTGTTTTAATTTATGCACAAAGGAAACACACATGCTCATAATGGTTTGTCATGGTAATGGATGCTGTTGTTAATTTTATGTCATATAAATATTTTGAGCACAAGCATGTTACTTTGGACATTAATCCCTTCATACATGCTCACCACCCGTGTTGAACTGACCTTTTAAATGTCTGACATTTTACCATGTTGCAAACACAATTATGAAAAAAAAGCTGAATGCATGAATATTTATTGTGTTTCTGACATAAACCAGATTTAATATGAACACCAGTTACTACTCTTATTTTTGTAATTAATAACTAACAGTAAACTTTTACATTTGGTGTTTCTTTGTGCACGATTATATTTTATGTTTGAATATGTTTAAATTATTATTTGTCATTCAGTCAGCTGTTTGAACCAGGAAATTTATTTTCCATTTGTTCATTTAATTTCCTGTCTTCAGGTGTCTGGATGGTTACTATGGCGACCCGGTGCTGGGGTCAGGTGACCATTGCCGTCCGTGCATGTGTCCCAATGGCCCCGACAGCCAGCAGCAATTCGCTGCAAGCTGTTACCGTGGCGATGACTCCCAGAATGCCATTTGCGTCTGCAACTTGGGATACAAAGGTAAACAAACTTTATAACAATGAGGTAAATAAAAGTCACCATATTAAAACATTAAAATAAAACTAACTCAAACATATTTATTATAAACTTAATTCTGCAAAATTCTGATGATTAAATGAAACAACTTTTGGCTCCCTGTGACCTGTCACCTGTCCTTTCCAGGAGCTCGCTGTGACGAGTGCTCACCTGGTTACTATGGAAACCCTAAAGAGGTGGGGGGGCGGTGCCAGCCCTGCCAGTGCAACAATAACATTGACATGCTGGACCCGGCTTCCTGTGACACCAAAACCGGAGAATGTCTGCGCTGTCTTTACCACAGCGAGGGCCCCGCCTGCCAGAGCTGCAAGCTGGGTTACTATGGCAACGCCCTGCTGCAGGACTGCAGGAGTGAGTACATCCTGGGTTTACTGGTTAAAGTTTTGTCGTGGTGTCTGATGAAGAATTTGGCAAAATGTTTGGATCAGATCTGGATTAAAGTCTTCTTGTGTTTCTCAGAGTGTGTGTGTAACCAGCTAGGCACCGCCCCCTCCAGCTGTCCGTCATCAGGTGACTGTCACTGCGATCAGAGCAGCGGTCAGTGCGCCTGTCTCCCTAATGTGATTGGTCAACACTGCGACCGCTGCACACCGGACACCTGGAACATGGCGAGCGGCCGAGGCTGCCAGGCCTGCGACTGTGACCCCAAACATTCCTACGGGATGTCCTGTAACCAGGTGAGGACACACCTCCAAACACCTTCTGCAGAACACAGCTTTAAGTCCCACAAAGCCAAACATCCTGCCCAAGTGCCTCTGAGCAACAATGAACGTGTATTGAAAAATTCCTAAATTAATACAAGAATATTTCTCATTTTTATGTTTCCAGTGTGAAGAATCTCTTTGGAACTAAAGAGTCACTTTTTTTTTTTTTTTTTTTTTTTTGTTTTACATTTTATACCCTAAACAACCGATTAATCAAAAGATAATTTATCAATTATCAGTAAACAAAATATATTTTTTCATATCTGTTTCTTTTATTAGTTTTGACATACAGATGCAGAATGGTTTTACAGTAAAAATGAAATCTAATCAAAGTTTCTTGGTGAGCAGGTCAGCGGTCAGTGTTCCTGTCAGTCCGGATTTGGAGGCAGAACCTGCAGTGAGTGCAGAGAACTGTTCTGGGGCGATCCAGAGGTCAAATGTCACGGTACGTACAGTCTCATCGTTTGTCATGTTTCATACAACCATGTTTCTAGTTTCATCCTTCACAGATCAAAACAGAAACTCTGATATCCCATGAAGCTTTGACAGCGAGCAGCAAAGCCTGATGGGAAATCAGGGTGAAGGAGGCCTTATGGGAGTCCAGGTTTATATTGATGTTTTTATTTTACACAATAAATTTGATGGTTAAACAAGTTTCATCAGGTTTTAATATCAAGAGTTTTCTGTTCGAACCTGAAGCCAAAAGACAGACATTAATGTTAAATCTGTTTAATGTGAAAAATCAGTCCTTTAAATTCACAGTCCAGCACAAAACATCCAGAAACCAGGACACAAGATGGAACGAATGAATTTCCAGCCTCACAGAAAAGGGAAAATCTCCAGAATGTTCCTTTAAATCCTGTTATACCAGCTGCTCCGTGCTGCAGTGGGAACATTCCTGCAAAATCCCGCATCATCCTCAGGCTCCGCTGTGAGTGCTCTTATTCATTCCAGATGTTCCCTGCGGACCGCCCACTGGGTTACCATGGTGACAAGACCAGAGATCTGTCTGAGCTTTGTCATATTCCTCAAACGCAACAAAGAGGCTTTGTTCACAAAATGGAGATGAAAGAGGAAAATGAAAGATTGGGACCGCGACGCCCGGACGCAAACCGGTTTCAGCCTCTCGCCCGTTTTTTTTTAGAAAGTTTAGAAAAAGAGAATTTTGTGTTGATAAAAAGGAGAGATAAAATGTTAAAATGTGCAGCATTGTTAAAGGAATTTCTCTTTTTTTCTGCACGGCGTTTGAAGTCTGAACACTTCCTGTTTGACCTCGTGTCTCAGTGAGACGCTGAAACGTTTGTTTAGTCGCTCTGTGGTTACAGGAAAGATAAACTTCCTCGTTCCTCCTCTTCCTCAGAAAACACTCTTTCATCTGCCGCACTGTGTGTGTGTGTGCGCAGCAGATAAGCTTAATGAATAAGCTCAGCACCACAGAATGTGTGAGTGATCAGGTCAAAACTCATTTAAATAAACTGACGATCAGCTGAGTGTTTTTATCTATCACATTTATTGATCACCAACATATATGATGCAAATACACTTTTAAACATCGCCCACTTTTCATACCACTAAAATTTACCACCAGAATGAAATTCACCCTTAAAAGTGTTTTTTTTGTTGATCATTACCCGACATATAAATACGAAAATAACTTAACTATTATAACATAACTAACTTAACTAAACTAACTTAACTTATTATAACTTCACTAATCAAAACTTTGAGTCTGGAGGAACGTGGAGCTCTAAAGCAGAATTTATCTTTCCTTTGCCAATTTAACGTGTCAATGCTGCTTTAAAACCAGACGAATCAGGATAAATCCTCACTCTTAAATATAAAGCAGCTCTTTAACACGCTGATTTTCATCGATTTTTACCTGTGACACACCTGATAACGTTACCTTAATGTGACATGATGCTCTGATTGACGTAAGTGAAGCTGTGTAGTTACCGTGATTTTTTTCAATCCCCCGATTTCCTTAAATTTTCTTTATTTTTAGTCAGGTTAGATTTCAACAACATTAAAATAAATTCTGATTCTTTTTAAAGTAGTTTTGTTCGTCACAGTGTTTGAGGAAATGCTGCTCTTTGACCCGTCATGATGTTCAGGATGCAGAATGCTTCCTGATTGGTCCTGATCATCATTGTGGTTATACAGGTTTAGGGGTTACGTCTTATGTTTTTCAGGTAAACAGGAAGAGGAAAGTCTGTGCTAATGTTAGCATGCACAGACCAAACCTTTGACCCTAACACACTAAAAAGATGCCGTGACCTCTTGCTGTTGATCTTTCAGCTTGTGATTGTGACCCTCGCGGCATCGCAGAGCAGCAGTGCAGCAAAGCTGACGGTCGCTGTGTGTGTGTGGAGGGTGTGTCTGGGCCACGCTGTGACGTCTGTGCTCGTGGATACTCTGGAACCTTCCCTGACTGCCGCCGCTGCCACCAGTGCTTCGCCAAGTGGGACGCCATTGTAGGTCAGCTGACCAACCAAACGCACCGTCTGATCAACAAGGTCAATGCAGTCAAGGTCAGTGGGGTCAGCGGTCCGTACAGGAAGACCATTGAGAACATGGAGAAGAGCGCCGCTGACATCCGGACCATTCTGGCCCAGAATCCCGCCTCCCAGCCGCTGACCGAGATCCAGGAGCTGCTGCAGCAGGCTACGTAAGAACGCTAACATTTACCTTAACGTTTAGATATGAGCAAACTCATATTTACAAACAAAAAGTTTTTTACCTTCAAACTCATAATCTGAAACAACATAAAGTATATATAATACACCTCAGAGTTTATATAAAGTTTATATTAGATACGTTTTAGTATATTTATATGTAACTTTATTAAACACTAGAGTTTATGGCCGGTTACCAGCTAGCATCATCATAGCAACCACCCACAGTGACCTCTGACCTTCTTCTCCTACAGTGACCTCTGACCTCTCTCTCTGTAATTACCTCTGTCAGTCTACAGTGACCTTTGACCTCTCTCTCTCTCTCTCTCTCTCTCTGTAATTACNACCTCTGTCAGTCTACAGTGACCTTTGACCTCTCTCTCTCTCTCTCTCTCTCTCTGTAATTACCTCTGTCAGTCTGCAGTGACCTCTGACCTCTGTCGGCAGTAACCTCTGTCAGTCTGCAGTGACCTCTGACCTCTCTGTCTGTAATGACCTCTGTCAGTCTGCAGCGACTTCTGACCTCTGTCTGTAATAACCTCTGTCAGCCTGCAGCGACCTCTGACCTCTCTGTCTGTAATGACCTCTGTCAGTCTGCAGCGACCTCTGACCTCTCTGTCTATAATGACCTCTGACCTCTCTGTCTGCAATGACCTCTGTCAGTCTGCAGCGACCTCTGACCTCTGTCTATAATGACCTCTGACCTCTCTGTCTGTAATGACCTCTGTCAGTCTGCAGCGACCTCTGACCCTTGGTCTGCGGGAACCCCTGACCTCTCTGTATGTTTGTAGTGACCTTTGTATTACTGCGGTGACCTCTAACCTTTCTCTGGTCTGCAGTGACCTCATGTTGGAGCTGAGCGGAGCTCTGAACCAATCAGAGCAGACTTTGCTGCAGGTGGAGGCAGATGACAGCAGCACTGATGCCAAAGTGGAAGCTCTGAGAGATGACGCTCAGAAACTGGAACGAACCGTCCAGGATCTGCTGGACCAGGTTGAGTTCATCAAGAACTCTGACATTAGAGGTAAAAGGTGTGGAGAGGTCACAGGTCAAATCAGTGTCAGTTTGGATTTCCTGATTCCGTTTTTTGTTTTAGGAGCGACGGATAGCATCATGAAGTACTTCCTGAAGTCTCAGGCTGCTGAAGCTCAAGCAAATGCCTCCGTCAGTGACCTGGGCAGCCCTGTGGAAACCTCTGCTGCCCTACGGCAATCCGCTGAGGACAAGATGAACCGAACCAAAGACGAGTTCCTCAGGAGACAGAAGGAGCATTCTCAGAAACTGGATGATCTAGCAGGAGAGCTGGAGACCCTGGACCTATCAGAGCTCATAGAGAAGGTACAAAAACATCTGGACCTATCAGAGCTCATAGAGAAGGTACAAAAACATCTGGACCTATCAGAGCTCAGTAAGAAGGTAGAAGAAGTTCTGTTGGTTGTTCCAGAAGCAGCAGCTTGACATGAGGTCGTTGAAATGTGTGAATTTAGGTAGTAAAGTATTCAGTCACATCAGCAGCAGCCAGATATTTGGATCTTTTTGATGTTAGATGAACGTAACTTGGTTTTCCTGATGTCACGTCTGATGTTTGACACCATCTGGATCTTTGGTCCCTGTCTTCTGTTGGATCTGTCGTGTTTTCTGCAGACCTGCGGCAGTCCAGCTGGGCTTGAAAGCTGTTCTGGTACTTCCTGTGGAGGTGTGGGCTGTGTGGACGCTGAGGGCAGGAGGAAGTGTGGAGGTGAAGGATGTGATGGCGTGGTGACAATGGCCCACAGTGCCTGGCAGAGAGCCAGCGACTCCCAACAGGAAATCCTCAGCGCCATGCAGGAAGTGGACAAACTGTCCAAGATGGTGAGAAAGTGGGACCCAGGATGATGGATCAGAGTCCACAGCAGCTTCTGGTTGTAGCTGTTGATACCTGATCTGAACCACGTTGTTGGACAGACAGACCATTGTAATTTTAAACATGCGGTGTTTTAAGGTGGACTCGGTGGATCCTCACAGTCTGTCTTTGGTCCAGGTTTCTGAGGCCAAGCTGAAGGCGGATGAGGCTAAGCTGAGCGCTCAGGACGTCTTGCTGAAGACCAACCAGACGAAAAAGAGAGTGGACCAGAGCAACGAGGAGCTGCGCAGCCTCATTCGACAGATCCGAGACTTCCTCACACGTATGTCCACCTTAAAAACGTCTTTTATATCTCATACACACGAAGAATAAACTTAAGTATTTTCTTCATTGATGGGGATCGGGGGTTGGCGGCGACCTCGCCCCAGAACTATGGATTTAATAATTAAATAAGAGCAGGAAGAGGTAGAAGGAAGGAGAATATGTATGTTTCCTTGATTGACTTCTTAAACCAAGCAGCAGCATTGTGTCACACTTTAAGGCAGTTACTGAATAAGAGACAGAAATTTCATAGACAAGTAAGGTCTCATTAGATTTTGTTATTTAATAAGACTGAACTCTGCTTTCTACTTTAAGCCTGAATTTCTGAGTGGACTGTAAATCTCTGTTGTCGCGCCCTCTAGAGGACGCAGCTGATCTGGAGAGCATCGAGCTTGTGGCGAACGAGGTGCTGGCCATGCAGATGCCTACCACACCAGCTCAACTGCAGAACCTGACTGATGAAATCAGGGAGAAGGTAGAAGAGCTTGGACATGTGGAGACCATCCTGAAGCAGAGTGCCGAAGACATCGAGAGAGCTGAGAACCTTCTGGAACAAGCCCGGAAAGCCAGGTGAGAAGTAACTCCATGCTCATGTCGACACTTGGAACGAGCTTTCAGGAATAAGATCTGAGTCAGACACAAGTCAGCGCTGAGCAGAAACATGCAGGGATCAGTGCTGAACTTTTTGTGTGGCAGGACGAGGAAAAGTCTAGCTTCTCTTCACACAAAAGTGGTCCTACCTAGAATAGTTTACATCATAAAGTTTGTGAAAGACCAAATGTTGGTTCAGATGGACAAAACAACTTCATGAAGTTTAAAAGTATCACATGTGTGACTGCTTGTAATGACTAACATGATGCTACTTCCTGTTTTAAATAGTCAGGAGGCTGCAGACGTGAAGAACTCTGCAGAGAAAGTGAAGAACGCTCTGGAAGAAGCTCAGAGAGCTCAGACCGCCGCCAGCAACGCCATTCAGCAGGCCACCACCGACATCCACACCACCAGCACCCTGCTGTCCTCCGTCAGGCTCATTAACACCTCACACTGTTAAAACACTTCATAGTTTATTAACATTTTAAACCAGAAAGACAGGCCACAGTAACACTTCAACATTTACACTGTTAATTTTAAATGGATAAAACATTAAAAATGTTTTATCCATTTTAAATAGTTAAACTGGAAATTCCAGACTTGTCAGTAAATGCATCCTTTGTTCATGATGTGTTCAGGTGGAGTCAGAGACAGCAGATGCTGAGTTGAAGCTGAACAACGCCACCCAGAGGCTACAGAAGCTGGAGCAGGACGTGACGCTGCTGAGAGGAAAAACTCAGAACACCACACTGAGCACCGAACGAACCAATCAGGTCGCAGAGGCCATCAGCAAGATGGCAGACGAAGTCAGAAAGGTCTGTTCGCTTTGCTCAGATTATTTATAAGATAATACTTTATTGATCACCCAGGGGAGCATTGAGTGTTGCAGCAGCAGGTCTAGTGGTAGTTCTTTAGAAACGGCTTTGTGACCTTCCAGACTGATATATTTCATCATCTCTGCTGATGGAGATTCCTTTGATGGAGGTGGCGTTGCTGCTGGCTGAGAACTTCTAGCTGCTTCACATTGTGAAAAAGTTTTATTTAAGTGATGTTTAGATTTGAACACGGCTGCAGGAATCCAGCCTGGGTGTGTCGAGTCCAACAGAACCCAGTTCTCAGTGAAGTTTGGTAGATTATTAGAGGATTTAGTAACTTGGGGGGTGAATACTTTTACACACAGGCCTACTTGGTATTACATAAATTTTTTGCTTCACTAAATAAAGTTATCATTTAAAAACTGTATTTTACGTTTGTTCAGGTTGTTTTATATTAGATTTAGTTTGAAGATCTGAAACAGTTCAGTATGAGATAAATACAAAAAGAGAAGAAATCAGGAGGGTCGGATATTTTTTGCGTTGCTGAGGAGCCGGACGTGTTAAAGCATGGAGACGTCACAGAACACGATTCCTACATTTTCTTCATTACGCAGCTCTTTTGTTAGGGTTTGGGTTCGGCTGTACTTTCAGCTCCAGTACAGTTACCAAAAAAACCCAGCAAAATAATAATAATGATAAAACAATACAACAATAAAGCACTTCCTCTACAGATTGATCATCTTATAGTTACAACAAATCACTGTTTTAAATTTACATATAAGCATGGAGAACATGTAGCAATAAAGAGCAAGCAAATCATCATCATCATCATCATCATCATCATCTTTATAAACATCTTCATGTTCACCATCACACCATTGCTGTTTTAAACACTTCTATGTTTTGTTCCTTTAAAATAAACTTAAACTGTGTGTGTGTGTGTGTGTGTGTGTGTGTATATTCAGGACTTGGATTCTGAGGTGAGGGATAAATACACCAGAGCGGAAGAGCTGATTGGTCAGAAGGCAGGGGGCGTGGCTGAGGCCAAAAAGAGGGCGGGGTCACTGCAGCAGGAAGCCAAAGAGCTTCTGCTGCAGGCCAGTGGCAAGCTGCAGCTGCTCAAAGGTGACGTCACAGTCAGTGAACCAGAACCCTAATTACTTTAGGTTTAAGGAACCCCTGTAACGACCTTTAACTACCTAGAGCCACCACTAACTACCCAAAACCACCTCTTCTTCTTCTTTTTCTTTCGGCTTTCCCTTCAGGGATCACCACAGCGAATCATCTGCCTCCATCTAACCCTATCCTCTGC
>VXCM01000399.1:0-61659 GCA_014773175.1 Lucifuga dentata
GAAAGAAAGAAAAAGTGAAAGAAAGAAAGAAAAACAGAAAGAAAGAAAGAAAGAAAGAAAGAAAGAAAGAAAGATTAAATGCATTTGATTGTACTGAAAATGTCATTTTGGATGGAGGTGGTCAGCACACAATCTCAACCATGTATTTACAGCTGTTCATTTATTGGATCAAAAGGTGGACAGAGGGACTCAAAGGAAACACAGAAATGGGCTTGCAGTGAGGTCAACAGAAGGTCAGGGCATGCACATCCACACATACATGCATGTACACACACGCACGCATGCACGCACGCACGCACGCACACACACACACACACACACACACACACACACACACACACAATGTGATTTAGGAGAAAGGCGTCCCATTGAGAAGACACAATTACACACATTGTTTCTGGCTGCCTGAGTATTGAAGATGTGAGGTCCCTGAAATGAAAAAAGTGAGTGAAAGACAGAAATAAGCAGCTGTCTTTTATTGATAGAGGAATGTCTCAAGCTGTAAGGGGGGAAGGGGCAGAAACAACGCTCCAGTCTCTGGGTAGTCAACGTAGTTTAGCTTCTCTCGTCCCAACAAAACTGAATCATTTGACCTCCACCTCCACATGCTCAGCACTATCTAAGCTGCCTGAAGTTGAGAAATTAGTTGTATTACTATGGCACACCGCAATCAATAGTAGTACCACCTAAGAAAGCACAAATACAGACAGGGAGAGAAAAATTTGGAGGGAAAAAAAAAATCTATATCTTATAAATACATTTTTGGGTGACATTTTTTCATTTTCAGTGCTTCTGTTTATTTTATCTTTTCTTCTATGTAATTATTGATTTCAATTAAGAAGACAGACTGAGGCTGGAATCTGTTAGCCAGGATCACTTCTGTATAAGCCTTAGGGCCAACTGCATCTCCATGTTCCTCAAAATCTCACAGAAAAACAATGTACAGTCTGCTTCTGATAAGCATCATGAATACTAGTGAGGCTCTTAAACGCCCTTTATTGTGCAGTATAGATACAAAGGTTTTGGTTTGGCAGGTCATCAAAATTCAGTATGTTACATCTCTTAAAAAACTAGGCTTTTGATCACAAATCCTTCTGCCTACACATGTATTTGGAAATGCATTTCATGGCCCCTCTCACACCCTGTGGGAACCATTTGCTGTTCAACATTAGAAAAGAAGAAATGATAACAAAAAAAGTGGGCAAAATGGACAAGATGGGAGGGTCCGGAGCAAGCGAGAGGGCAGGACATACATGCTAAAAAGTCAAGTGAGGTAGATTTAGGCTCAGTGGAGGGCAGAGGGATTTAGAGACTGCACTTGCTTCAAACAGAAGAAAAAGAAACAGAGGGAGGAACAAAGAACAGTGTAGAAGGACTCTAAATCTCATTCCTTCATCTTGTCATCCTCCTTTACCTCTTGCTGTCCTGCCTGGTTGCTGTTCACTGAACATGAAGCTCTGAAGACGACATTCTCATAGAATCACAAATGCAAATGCCTTCAGCTACACTACATTTGTGCAGCAATATATTGACAAAACACCGACTGACACACATAGTAGAACAGGATCTCTTATCCTGAGACTATCTCCGCTAATTACAATTGTATATATCCATCCATCCATTTTCTATACCCGTTTGTCCTGGTATGGGTCACAGGGAGGTTGGAACCTATCCTATCCCAGTGGTCATCGGGTGAGAGGTGGGCTTCACCCTGGACAGGTCGCTGGTCTATTGCAGGGCTGACACATAGAGACAAACTCGTTCACACTTATTGTCAATTTAGAGTTTCCAATTCACCTAACTTGCATGTCTTTGGAGGTGGGAGGAAGCCAGAGCACCTGGAGGGAACCCACTCAGACACAGGGAGAACATGCAAACTCCACACAGAAAGGACCCAGTCGGACTCGAACCCGGGACCTTTTCGTTGTAAGGCAACCGTGCTAACTGTGGCCACATCAGAATATGCGCAGTGTGAACTTGGATGAAAAGTCTTTTGAGGCTGTATCAAAAGCAGACGCTGCACTGATTTAATACACTATTATACCGAAGCTTTCTCTTGATCCACAACTGAAACAGACTTTTGATCCCTGCTCTAGCCTGCGATAGTCCCCCCCTCCCCCTCCTATTCAGCAGCTCACCTTGACAGTGAGAGTGAATCCTGCTGAGTAGAGTGGATTTTCTCTGTCCAGCTGGCCATTCACCTTCAGGGACCCACTGATGTAGTCCAGGGCAAAAACACTGTTGGTGTTCCCTGGATGAGAAGAAGGAGAGACAGACATAAAGAAGTCAGAGGGACAAACGAAACTGGCATTGTGGATAATTCAACATAACCCCTGGGACCCAGCAAGTAGACTATGGAAGGGATGAGCTATGTGCACATCTGTATTTCATGCAATATGGATACGAGCCTTCGCTGTCCTGACTTCTGTTTCTCTGTCTGCCTTGGCGGCCCGGCACCTCCAACCTGTCCACACGCCATCTCCCGCTGCTTCATCTGTCACTGTCTGGCATCCCTCCACTGCTCCCACTTCTCTTTCAGCCTCCTCTTCCTTTTCACTTCTTTACTGGGGCTGGTGTTCACAATGTATACCATGTCATACAGTTCAACTGAAAATGTGTATGCATTAAAGATGTAATCTCTATTTTTGTTCATTAATCTAATAATTGTGGTTATCATTGTTAAACTTGCTGTCTGTGTACTCATTTCTCTAACTTCCAGCTCACCACTGTACCCTTAAAGTCTATTCAAACTCACGCTGGAGTACAGAAAAGGGACAAGTGTTCTGCTGTTCAAACTGTGACATCAACTAAACAGCATGAGTAATGGATAAACTTTTTTTTAACTTTTGCTGTGAATAAATAATTAAGGAATAAAGGATAAATAATGGCATGCTTTACACAATATTCTGCAAAACGATGTAGAAATTTCCTAGCTTGCATGATTTTAAAGAAACAAAAAGCAAAGGGATTCAAGCCGATTTATTTAAAACATACTGAAATGAGCTGAGCTTTATTCTGAACATACAGTACATATACAAGACTTGTTAATACTATCAAAGCTGCTTACAACACTGAAAGGTAGCACACTGCAACGGCATCTTCACATCACTTCTCATTAACTATACCATCATCAAATCATCAATGTTCTTTTATTCAGGAAATCTCATTGAGATCAAGATCTCCTTTGCAAGAGTTCTGAGAACAATTTATAAAATCACAGTGAGACAAGTCAATCAAAAACAACAAATGAAACACACACAGACACAGACAGACACACACACACACACACACACAACTAAAATAATCACAGCTATTATTAAAAATATCAACAATGTGACATTTAAAACTCCTCATTGGGATAAGAGTCTCTAACTTCAAAATGTGCTGCAGCTCGTTCCATTTCAGATGGACTGATGCGTTACATTAACTTTGTTATAGCCTATATGCACTCGTTCAAATTATGAACACTTCACTACTCTCATTAACAACTCTGTCGATCAAGCAGCCTAAGTTCAAGTGCACCCACTGTTCTCCACATTCAATTCACATCAATTACAGAGGTTCAAATATAAGACTGAGATCCATGAGTGCTCCCCTAACATTTCTCTATTCCCTTTATTCCTTTCTAAATTACTCTCTCCTTAATGCTCTCACCTCTCTCATATGCTCTTCTTTGACTCTTTCTCTCTCTCCATCTCTCAGGCACTATTAATTACACTCAGTAACTAGAGACGACAAATAACAAGATGTTCAATTGCCCTCGCCACTCCATGTCATAACCATCCAGGTTTCTTTTCCTTCCCCCTGCCCTGCCTGGCTTCTCCAAACCACCAACCAACCCTTACAGTCACTTCCTTCCTCTCCCTACCTCAGTTTATAATGCCATCAAAGTCATCCTCCATTACTCTAAAACAGACATGACAAATTGTTTCTAATGCGAGCACACTGCATGCCTTCATATTCGATTGAGCTTCTTACTACATGTGATGCATGTTGTATGAGACTTGCCCCCCCTCCTGCAATTTGTAGATAGTGCCAGTTCATACATGTGAATGCTATCAGTGGAATCTACTCAGTGGAAGGCAAACAATGGAACGGTCAAGCCTGAATGAGAGAGCTGTGGAACAGCAAAGTCCATCTGGAGCTTTTTAATTAAGTCTGGTTGATACGGACAGCTCTATCAGCAAATGCTTTGCCAAAAGATAAACAGGTAATGGTACAGAATCCTTAAAAATTCATTAAGTAAACCTCACTCTAATGCTTAGATCACTATATAGCATTATTATATTATATTCCTGTAAATATGATACAAATACAAGTTGTTTGAGTCACATGTATGGCTTTGGTGTCTGCTTTCCTTCATTTTGAGTGCTGGTGCTTTCTTTGCAAGCGTGCTGTGGTAGTCTAACACATTTACTGTATTACAATGAAACCAGCAATGCTTTTACAAAATGAAGAAGGGAAAAAAGAATATTTTATGAATGAAAGCAACACAAATCTTTACAGAGCAGGGAGACAAAGCTGGTGTCATTCCTGCAAAGCTCTGAGTCACTCCAGTCAATTCACAGAATACGTGATATAAGCAAAACAGAAAAGGGACTCTTCACAATGTGAAATATATTATGGGCTGAGTGTTATAGGCTATTATAGGCTGTAATGTATTTACACCACGCTGCTCATTTCAGCTTATTCATTGGCAGTAGTATTAGTCACTTAACATTCTATTGTTTACTGAAAAGAGGCCATTTTACAGGAATGTAGTGTTCAAACACAGGTGAAAAGAGTTGCTCTTTCTCACATGTACTGTAGTTCACCTTGTTGTATATTTGCACAGGTCAGCTGTGTGCTATGACTGTTGAGCTGCACTTTGAGGATTAAGAATCAGTTTTCTACAGATAGGTTTTAGTAACAGCCCAGGTCTAGACTCAGGAGAAATACTTTTGGATGGTAAGTCTAAAGTGCACAACAGCTAGGGTCAACAGATTAACCCACGCCTGTGTTCCCCACTCCCCGCTTGCTGCTCTCTATTATCGTCCTGTACCTAATCTGGAATGGAGAAGAGGAAACCTGCAGGACAAAGAGCAGAGAGGGAGCGTACTGGAGAGGAAGAAGGCCAGGAGAGAGAGCATAGCCCTAGGGTAATTAGCCTGGACCAAGGCCAAAAGGTGAAGAGAGAGCGAGGCAGAAGGGACAAAAGCTACTGCTTAGTATAGTCATCTGAAATAAAGTACCTATTTAATTGTATAAATACAGTAGATATAAGATAGTCTGGGAATATAGTATGATTTCTGCATTGCTTAAGTTGTCAAGATGATATATTGCATTACAAAAGCAACAAAACATGCCCACATATTGACAAACATTCTTATTAACGCCATACTTCAGAACTGCTTATGCCGAGACATTGGATAACACAGAAGATGAACACTACCAGGAATTGCAAAAATCAAACCTAGGATCAATAAAGTTCCTTGGTAAGAGGATTTGCCTATATAATCAATGTTATAATCCTGAAGTGCAGACTTGGGTCAAGTTGCTTGTTCCAAAAAATGCCCAGAATATCACTGCATGTCATAGCAAGAGCGAAAGTATAAAAATGCTTCTTGCTTTGAGTCATGCGCCACTGACAGTAAGCTGACAACATTTTTTTGCGATGGGGAGATGCAGACATGAGGATTGTGTTGCTAATGGTTGTTGTTGTTGTTGTTATGGTGGCATAATGTACATCAGGGACTTGAGACCTGCTCGGTGTGGACATCATGCCTGTAAATTGGTTTGTCAGCTGTAGCGGCCTGACCAGAATGCCAAACTACTCCAACAGCCACTCCTTAACCGGACGACCGGGCACTCACCTGGCATGCGCACACACACACACACACACACACACACACACCTGCAAAAGCACACAAGTGATTTGCCATAATGCATAGTTGCACCATAATTTGGCTTTGACTCGCTGCTTCGCTTTCCACAGATTGTCCTTCCACGTCAGCTCTGCTGTGTGTCGAGCCTGACCAGACAGCCAGATTGAAATTATACAGAGTGAGGAGAAAAAAAAACCAAAAAAACATATTCTAACTGCCAACAGAAAGCATTCTCTGCTGATCTGCTAGGACACTGATTACATCCCCAGAGAGGTGAAATTTTGGTGCATGTGCACACACACACACACACACGTGTAAACATGCTCACATATAGTAATAACTCAGCACTAACAAATACACTCCTTTATGTGCATTTGAAATTCATATTCAGAGGTGTGTTTATGCCTTTCATATGCGTGTGTGGGTATTTCAGTCCTGTGGTCGCTCTTGTGGATGTGATGCTTGATTCTCTGATGTAAGACTCCAGGGAATTAGCCGTGCTCTCGCATTACCAACAGTACTGGACTGGAAAATGAGAAACCATGCCATGATTTTTGTCGAGTGTCGGTTAGATGCTCATCTGCACACGCGCACACAAAAACACACACCCGCGTGCTCACAAACATCCATTACTATGTGCGCAAGTGATAGTACTAGAATTAGAAGATATTAGTAATCCAAATAATTTGCCAATTTGAAAAACTAAATAAAAGAGAGTAACAGCAGTGTGCATTTCATATTATGCATTGATAAACACATTAAAATTCTTGTGTTGTGAAAGATGTGAGGGCTCATTTACTGAGAACATTTTGTTCATTGAAATTCTGCCCACCACGTACAGAGAGCAAAATAATGACAGCAGGTATAGAAGCAGAGAGAAAAATAGAGGCTAGAAATGAGAGACTGAGTATATTGAGCAGCAAAAGTGGGAAAGATACACATGTATTATGTGGGAGTTGCCCAAGACAACAGAAGAAAGGAGGCATCTGATCTGATGAGTTCAATCGGGTGTGCGACAAGTGGATGACAATGAGTTTCTCAAAGTAGCTGAAGCAAGAGTTCTCTAAGTGTAATCGCCATGACTAAACCAGTGACAACTGTTTTCTCTAGTTTGTGAGAACAACATGGGGGCGCTGGAACGTTGGAGTAATGAGATGTGGCATGCAGCCAATGTTCAGAGACTTGGGGCTAAGATTTTGTGTACTTTGCTAAATGTTCACAAATTAGTGTCACTTTCAAGGATTATGCCTACAGGCAAATCGTGTTGACGATGAGGTTTTAGTTACTGTTTCAAACTATATTTGATTCTAAATCTAAGCAAACAGGTTCCTCACATGCACAAACTTGCATCTGTGCCCATTCATATATGTGTTAACACACAACACTCAGTTTATGACAGCCTCCAGTTTGTGTGTGCGTGTTTGTGAGTGTGATGTGTGCTGATAATGGCCCTGTGGGTGTCTTGCCATTGGCAGACAAGCTGCATTTCATGAATACTCAATGAACTAGTATCATCAAAAGTTTCTTTTCAAAAAGGTTCAAGGACAAATATTATAAGAAAAAATAACACTAATTACAATCACACAGTCATAGCTGCACACATGGAGGATGATGAATATACAGAAACAGGGAGGCAGAGACAAAAAAAAGCACATCCTGTCTTTGTCCAGGCATCCCTCTGTGTTGCTGACATTGCTGGTTAAAGTTTGACTGTTGGGGTTCTAAATATCTTAGCTTTGATTAACAACTGCTCACAAACAATCATAAAATGGGTGAACAGATAATTGGAAGAACCTTTAAGGACAAAGATTTTTGGTGAAAACATTTTGGTGTAGATATTTCTCTGCAGAGCCTTGTGCAAGCCAAAACACATTACTGAAAAATACAAAAGGTTGATGCAACTTTAACAATCATCTGAGTCTGTTCGTTCAACTGCTTCAGGTTAAAAGGTTATTAAGAATGTTAGCATACATTAAGTTTTTTTTTTTTCCTTTATTTTAATAGAAAACTCCTTCAGAAGTGAATAAATTTTTCATTAAAGATTCATCAAAGTAATTCTATACAGAGCTGATTCGGAGCTTGATTCAAGATGAAGATGTGGCTGCTGTTGGTCTCGGTAACTACTAGAACAGATGTATTTTGAAGAGTTTGCTTATGACAGTGGCATATTGTCCCTTTCATTTTGTCTCCAACATATGTGTGCTTAATCACTTAACCTATATTAATAAAGTAATTCTTCAATGTATTTGTTTAAAAATGATGGAGTACTGGACGCTCACTTACAAGCAACAATGACCAACAGCAAGTTAATATCTGACCTCTCCTTCCTAAGCAATGTTGGCTATTATTGTAGCTGCAAACAAAGCATATTATGAATTCCTGAGTGATCTGCTGAGCTCTCTGAGCGTTACTTTAGGTCCTAGAAGTCATAGCTAAATATAGACTTGTTCTCACCCAGGTCATAGACAAAGCAATAAAAATAAAATTCTTAGGTCTCAGGGAAAATAATCAAACTCAGAGCTATTGATTTGGCTTTGATTCATCAGCTTTCAGTGTCATGTTTTCTCTTGTCAACAGAGCATTGAGCTAGCAGCATTTTCTTATCTCTTTACTTTGTATGTGCATGTGTGCCTGCCTGTGTTTCTCTACAAAAGTACAGTACAGTAGTTGGGATTCACTGATATTCTTTGCAGTATGTCTAAATGATACAAATTATGTTGCAGATAGTTTAGCACAAATTTTCTCAAAGTCAGCATCATCCCCCTTTATCCCTAAAAGAAATAAAATATATGAGGACCTGCAAATGTGATAGCTAAAGCTGAGATGTACAGTATGTTTATGATGCAACATTGCTTAAGAGTAACAGTCAATATATTTACATGCTCATTAAACAGATTACACTTGCATTAAGATAATAAATAGATTTTTTTTTCAAATGCCATGTAAACACTATAATGAGATTGAAATTGGTGTTAGCTTACTCTGAGTAACAGACCTAAATGTTAGAATCGGAGTAAGCTACCGATTCTAACATTTCATACCTGGCAGACCCGCCACATACTCCTAATACACAATTCAGTGAACTGCGGAATCCTATTGATTCCTTCCGTGTATGCATCTTACTTGCATTATTGCTTTCATGGGAGTATACAAAAATAACCAAAATGTAGCATGCATGTAAACCTGCTAAGTTGCCTTACCAAGACAACAAGAGTAACTAAACTAACTGAACGACACTGATGGCAGAATGTAGGATTTGGCTACACCTTTAGCGTGGGAAAATGTTAACTGCATCTGATTTTATCTTTCTTTTATTTATTTATTTATGCTCAGACTTCTGATTTCCTTTGTGTCATTTTAAAATATCAGACTCGCAGCATATAATGTGAATTGCAAGAAAGGGACAAACACCTAAATGAATGAAGAAGAGACAGATGGAATTAAAAGAGGGGAACAGTATGACTGAATACAGTGTGGACACTGACTGCGAACAGAACTGCAAGACTCGGGACTGTGTACTGTGTTGTGAGCAGTGCACCCTATCTGCTTTCTCTGAAAGATTACACAGCATCGAGCTGAGGAGAGCCTCAGAGCGGCTAATTGAAAACCCAGAGAAATCCCTCCAACGCGGCAGTCACAATGAGTGCTCCCAAAAGAATATCAGGTATTAGCCTTGTCTATATTACAGCATGTCTGCTGATACAAGCTAGGTGGAGTGCGGCCTGGAATCGGAGCATCGGGGTGTAGCAGAACTGAAGGATAGAGATACGCGTGGAAAGGCAGAGGGGGGAGTAGCGGGGAAATAATCGCCTTTACTACTTATCAGTCTGTCCAGGCGTAAAATGGCGTTGCCATACCTGTCTGACCTGTATGCTGAGAGAGGCTGTAAGACAAGGCCAGTCGTCCCCCACAGCCACACTACACTGGACAGGGTTGTCTCTCAAGCTGTAGTGGTGGCAGATAAACAGAAGTGGGGGGTGGAAAAGCAGACATGATCACCTTTTGCCCCAGCCTAAGGCCATGGAACTCAATGGGTGCCTGTGACAACACACTGTATTCATGTCACATGCTGTATCCAGTGTGGTCTCACTTTTTAGCTTCTGAGAAGCTTAAAAAAACAGTGTAGCATTTTTTTTTTTTTACTACATGGATAAATGAAGTGATCATCATTTATCACTTTAGACAATTATTTTGCTTGGGTTGCTGCAAATTAAAAACAAATGTGGTCAATTCTGTAAAGCATTTTACCAAACAGAAGATGAAATGAGAAAGGAAGAATCTTTCTGAAATCTTTCTGAAAGGAGGAAAAAGGGGTAGAGATGGAAAAGGGCTTAAGATGGGATTAGCTGTGCTTACGTGTGACAAAAAGAGATAGAATCAAGCACACACAGATAAACAAGAGGCTGATACGAAAGGCTTTGGGAATATCCTTTCATTCTGTAAGATGTGAGGATGACTTTTCTTCTGCTTCTTCTTATGCTATAATTGCATCACGGTGAAGAGGCTACACAAGCACTACACAAGGGCTTAACTGTCATCCTAAGGGATGACAATACTCCTGGACAAGACTTGCTGGCTTCTGGCTTTCTATACTAGGAATCACAGATAGCCATGCTCTTTTCAGAGGTAAAGGTTACCTCAATCAGAGTAGATATTCACATTTCTTAACAAGCATACTCTCTCTCTCTCTCTCTCTCTCTCTCTCTCTCTCTTCTCTTTTCTCTCTCTATATGTGCATGCATGTAGGTGGGGGGATATCCATTCATAATTGTGTGCAGGCATTGTTAGATGAGTACTTGCTGTAGCTGCTGATAAGGTGTAATACACTGTACGTATGAACAGAAATGAAGTTGCTGCAATGTTTTCTGCTGGGTCTGTAAATACAAAGAACCAAATGTTGGTAAAATTGTTAATATTTAGCAGAGTCAACCATGTTTTTGCTGTTCTTTGTTCTCTTTGGTCTCTGCTGACCATCATATTGCCCCTCTAGCCTCTGTGCAAAGTAAATGAAGTGAACCAAAGTCTGTGTGTGTTCTTGCAGGTAATTTTGTTTGCCACCTGGTGATCCAGTACGTGAAATTCATCTTACAATCATGCTGAGGACAGAAAAGCGTCTGTCATGCTCATTTAATATCCAGACAGTGACTGGAGCCGTAGCAAACAGTCAAACAAGACTTAGGAGAAAATACTTGTTTCCCTGAACGTACTGTTGCTACATAAACCAGATACAAACACCTGTCCAAATTTTCTGCTACAATCCCTGCATCTCCTAATTGAGCAATTAACGGGAGAAAAGACTGATTTTTACTGGGAGAAAAGACAGGGCTTTTATGCATATTTACAGCTACAGTAAAAAGCATCACGTGACATAATATTGCTAGTTGATAAATTAAACATATACTCAGAATATATACTTTAGATGATAGTGGAAACATGTCCTCTTTTATACACAGAAAACAAATATTTGTCCTTTTTGGGATAACATCACTATGACTAGGGAGATTCTAGGTAATGGTAATAATTGCCTGAGTACCTCAATAATTTTTATCAGATCAATAAAAAAATTGTCAGTGACTTTGCCTTGTTTTCCTATATGAAAAGGCTTTAAGAACATTGTTTAATTACACAAATCTCTGAGACCACTGTGATTTAATTTCAGTCCAGCTTGCCTCTTAGCAACCTGAAGCATATTAACACAATTACTGCTAAATTAGAACTTAAGGTGCTGTTTTTTTTTTTTTTTTTTTTNTTTTTTTTTTTTTTTTTTAATCTTGTTTGTTTAAATGTCTGCAAACACACATTGCATGGTTAATGGTGCTTTTAGGCTATTCTTTAGGCTTTGGTTTTGTTAATTATGTATCACAATTAAGAGATGCAGGTGTCAGCATCATTATCTATGAAGTACAGATGTTGATGCCACCATTTCAAATAGTTCTGACAGAAATTAAGACATTACCCAAATTCAGTTGTCTGATATAAACATTATACTATTTAGGAAATGCTTGAGTCTCATTTTAAGACAGGTCTCATGAGAACCCTCTTCTTAAGAAGAGATCTGTCAGAAGCAGATCCATCCTATGGCATACATATCTTAATTTCATGGACTTTTTAATCGTTATGGCCATAAATAAGCATATTTATGGCCACACAATGAAATTACTATCATCAAAGGTGGTAGCAATTTGTTGTGTTTGGAGGATTTTGTTGCAAAATCACAATTTTACTGAAACCTACCAAAAGCCTATGGCGAGTTTGTCACATAGGGCTGCAATCCTACTACTACCCTGGGTGGTAGTAAGACTAAGATTAGAGCTGTAGATACATAATGAGACCAGTAGGTAAGGGGTTCAAAAAGAACTACTACAAGCTCTGTGGAGCGATTTTCTGTCAACACCGCCCCCTGCATCTCCACCATCACAGAAAACAACAACAGCAAGAGCCAGAGAGCTGCAATGGTGCTATCTTTTGGACACGTCAAATCCCAGATCTGCCTTGCGATTGGAGAAGAGAGAGGAAATTCTCATCTTTAGTCTCACAATCATTAGCATAAATCACAGCTGCAATTAAAACCTCGTTTATCTTAATTACTGAACTAATGAGACAAGTCCCTCAGGACTGAGTCGTGCTCTCTAAGGATACTCTAGGTGAAGAGATGAAGGAAAGAGAGGCATTGTGTCTGTAAACAAGTGTGTCCTCACACTCATCTTACTGCAGCACATACACGTGCACATGTGGATTTACATACGTGCGTGTATATTATGTACACACAGAGATTCGCAAAACTCAAAGAATCACACACGCACAGATTGACACATCACCTGGCAATCTTACCCTCCCACCTTTATCTCCTGGCACTGCATCACCCTTCAGCTTCCATTATCTATCAAACTTATAATGATTTTATCAAGCCTACAGGCTCCATCTCCATAAGGGCTCAGTGCAGTGCTATAACTCTTGATTTTGCAACGACTGGGAATACAACGCACCACCTAATTAATGTCTTTTTAATGCTCTTCTCCTCTAGAGCTTAACTCAGCCCTTCAACTTTGCAACAAACACAACACACAACAATACAACACATGGCAGCTGACGCTAAGTAAGACTGAGGAGATGTGTGCACTGAATGGGAACTGTGTCTTTATGGTGAGTTGTGTGAAGAAGTTGGATGGGCTGTAGGCTCCGTAACCTCCTGAATGCATGAAAACACACACGCACTGTTCGCCCTCACACACAGAAACATGATACAAAAAAACCCCCAAAACAACATGTTCACATTCAAATGTACAGAGTTTAAAAGTGTACATGACATGCACATAGCCATGCACAGAAAGTGAGGGTTTCTGATAAAATCAAATCTCCTCATTCAATAGTAAGGTCAGGCGGTGACTCAGCAGATGGCATAACAATGAACATCTTCATCACCTAAAATTCCCCGTGAGGTAAACTTATCAGCCATTGCCAGCCCTTATCAGCCAGCTGGCAATGTCGGAGACACTGATGTCACATCATCCTGGCCATTCTGGGCTGTGCAGGGGGCATGCAGAGTTCAAAGGATACAGTCCACATACGCCTGTAATCCTTCCAAAGAGTGTTTATTTTCAGCACACAGATCAATGTTTCAGTCCTGAAGGATGTTTGAGGGATTGTTCATCCTTTCGGATTGAAGCGTTGATTGTGATGAAAATAAACACCCTATGGGGGGGTGTTATAGTGGTATTACATTGCTGCATGGACTGCTCAGTGGTGTTTTGTCTCTAAGGAATATGGAGTTTACTATGAGGTGGAACTGAAGCTTAAAGAAGCTTATTAACACTGTTGTCTGCTGATACTTTTGCAAAAAAAAAAAAAAAAAAANAAAAAAAAAAAAAAAAAAGCAAAAAACATATGGATGTAAAATAATAATCAGGTGAATAGCACTAATGTCTATGATAAAGGCACATGCAATATCTTTACATGCACTAAAAATAAGTAAATTTTTGTGAGCATCCTGTTTAGGGTAATGGTTTGTTATATGAATCACATTATCCCAACTTCCTCCATTACTAATTTAAATGATTTGTTTCATAATCACGTTAATATCATCAAAGATGTGTGCTAGCAACAAGCTATGAGCGAAATAAAATAAAAGAGGGAAAATTGAAGACTTAGTTGATATTCCTCCTTTTTCATTATTTACATCTGATTCGCTCTCTGCTTTGTTTGCAAAAGGAGATTATGCCTGCAGACATTAAAAGCAATGAAGAATAATTTGAGATTTACAACTAACAGAACTGTGTTAACCAAGTTCAGCTTACTGCAATAGCAACCTTAATGAGAGTAAGGTACCCTGGTTAAGGTCTTTACAAGGCAGTAGCACTAACAGGAGTGTTGGTGACTTAATGTAGTTAAAATCACATTATCTGAGTGCATGTAAACTTTGTGTCCTTTCTGCTTGATCCATCTCTCTGTCTCCCTCCTTAGCCTCTCCTTCACTCATTACGCTCTGGGCTAAACACAGCAATCCCACCTCTGGATCATCCCCAAAATCTAACTTTTAGTTCCTTGCCCCAAGTTCGATTTGAGCAGCAAGATTCAAGGAAATCTGTTCAGGAGTTTTTGAGATATCCTCCTGGAAGACAGACAAACAAGGTAACTTCTAGGCATAAACATCGCATCCTTGGCAGAGGTAATAAAACTCAGTTCAGGGGCATTAAAGAAGGATCACTGCTGTAGCCTTATCAGCATCATGCAAACTGCAGCTTCCTCTCTTCTTATCACATTCTTCAGTGTAAGACTCAGGTATAGTTAAGCACTAATACAAGTTTTGGATTTGAGGTGGAGGCCCAATATTGTGGTATCACTGTTCATTTTGCCTATATTGCTTCTGTGACACATCCAAAAATATACTCAAAACAGCAGCGGTAGGCAATAGCAGGGAACTTGTGGGATCACTTTTTTTTTGCTGAAGGTAAAATTTGCCAAACTGACATACTATAATCCTGTTTTGACAGTACAAGCCAAATTGTGAATGATAACACTAAACGAAGGCTGACTCGAGCACAAATGCACCAAAGAGTGATTATTAGCCACTCGTGAGTAATTCTGAGGCCACTGCTCCCTGCTGTTATTGATTGTTGTGCCTCATGAGATTTGTCTATTATTGCTATGGGATTATGATAAGAAGTGATCGATTCCCCCCTCTGTGCTTTGGATGTCAGATTGATTATGTGACTCAGACCTGAGATGATGGTGTAGCCGATGCCTCTCGGTCGGCCCAGATCCTGGTCAATGGCTGTTATCTTCCGCACTTCATATCCCTGCACAGAAACACACACAAAGAATACAGTACTGCATAAGCTGTGTGTAATCTTCACAGTCAATATCCATTTTGATACATTTTAAAACTAGCTTTTGTCTGAATTGCCAATAATCCCAAGAAAGCTAATAATATGACAACAGATCTTTAGAAGAGGAATAGTGCCACATTCCTAATTTATGGTTTTGGTGAATTACTATATAAATAAGAGGTTAATGTCTTATCGCAAACTGTCCACTTTTGGTCTTGACAAGAATAGCTCAGAAGACTGTGAAGCAATGAACATCACTAATGGAACATCAATTTGGGAGCTATCTCCTATGCCAAATCTCCCACTATTTCCAAGACCCCACAGCAGTTCCACACTGGAAATGAAGAAAATCGTAACTGTGAACAAATATATATACAAATTGCGCCAGGCAAAGCACAAATGCCCTCTTTATTGTTACAGAGTGGGTTATTAGTATTTCATTGGGGTTTATTTCTCCTTTCATTGTTTCAAAATGCTCTGGTGGCACCCGTGAATCTGTTACCAAACAAAAACCATAGTATGAAAACAGAGACACAGAAGAGAAAGCTATTGGAAAAGTTCTTTGATCCACTAAGCTCAATCAGACATGGTAGTGATATTTAAGAAAAAAAAAACAAAACTCTGTGCTGCAGAGAGAGATGGAGAGACCCTCCCTCTTTTCCCAATTCCCTCCTTCTCACCTCCTCCCACCATCCCTCGCTCATTCCTCCCTTCACTCTTTCAATCACAGCCAAGCAAGCTGCCTCTCATTGATCCTGCAAATTGTGTCTAAGGCGTGTTTATGCTCCATTTCTGCCAAAGCATCTCCTGTCATTGACCAATTACAGCAGAATCAATTACAAGCCTTTTAGAGAGTGATTCACACCAAACACTAGCTGAGAGGGAGGGAAACACTGACACACACACACACACACAGAGGCTGAGAGAGAGTTAGGGACAGAGTGAGAGAGAAGTGAGGCACAGTGATCGGGAGAGAGGATGAGAAGTGATGCTGAAATAATATGAGCAATATTCTCTAGCTGTCCACACAAGTGGAATATGTTCAATCAACCGACAAGATACAGCCCCCTGCAAATGTACACACACAGACACAAACACAAATGCACAAATACAAACACACAAGCACATCTTTGCAGACTCGAGCCTACTCTCTTCTATCCCGTCTGTCTCCAGTCTTGTTTTCTTGCTCTTTCCCATTTGTGCTTATTGATTTGACAGCCAAATTGTGTTTGTCCTAGAAGGGGCTTAAACGACAGCCCGAGCAGCACGGAGCAGCTACAACAGCTAAAAACCCTGCCCTGTGATTTCATCTGAAAAACAATATTTTCTTCTACCCCTTTGTCAAAGTTTTCCACAGATGATGGGGTTGATCGGTTAGAGAGAGAGAGAGAGAGAGAGAGAGAGAGAGAGAGAGAGAGAGAGAGAGAGAGCAAAACAAATAGGAATGCAGAGAGACACAAAAGCAGAAAAAGAGGGGCTGTATGTCTATGTGCACTTGGTGTGTGTGTGTGTGTGCACTCACACCTCTGAGAAATGACCTATGACAGTGATTCAAGTTTGATATCCCTTTACGTGTAAATGTCATGGGCCTTGAGGATAGTTGACACTTGCTCCGTCACTGTGTGCCCTCAGCTTATCACCGCCAAACACTACCTAATGGAAATGACACAACTGTCAGAATACCATGGGGCATTAGGCGTGAGTGTGTGTGTGTGTGTACATACATGACAGTGGCACAGTGGCACAGTGGCCATATATGTCTTACTTTCAGAACTGTTGTTACTGTGTTTCTATCTGTTGTTTGGTCAAAGGGGCTCCGGTTTGGTTGAACGTCTGCAGTGACCTTGTCACTGTAAGGGAATTATACACTGCCCCCTACTGGCAGAGGCAAGAGCTACAACACTCCAAGGCAGCGTTACTGAGGCTTACTGGTGCTCAGGTGCTGTGAGAAATCAGGAAATCTGCTTCTACTTTGTGACCCAACTTACTAACACTCTTAACCCCCTCCTTCATATCTCTTTATTCCTTTATTTCAGTTGCATTGGGCTTTTTCCTCTCTCTCCTTTCAGCTTTTGCTCAAAGCCAAACAGCTCTCTCTCTCTCTCTCTCTCTCTCTCTCTCTCTCTGTCCCTCCCCCCTAACTGGATTTCTCTTTGCCTCTACCTCCATCCCCCTTTTCCTCTTCCTATTCCTCCCAGCTGTGACCTTCCTCGTGACAGCTGATGAATCAGAGAGTCCGGGAGACACCGGGCGTCGACTCCGTCACGGCCCGTTAATATGCATGCAAATGTAGCACTTGACATTTCTACCATGGCGCACGCAGGCTAAGGGACAAGGGATATACGGGTAGCAAGTGGGTGTGTGGAGGGAGGGGGACATGAGGAGAGGGAGGGAGGGGGGGGGACAACAGAATTAAGGACGGACAATATTATACCCTTGTGTGTAATTTCCTTTCTATGAGTGGAAACATTGATAGCTGGACCATTAGCCACCTGGGTGGGCTGAACCAGGGGAGTGAACATAATGTTGTACAGGGAAACAGACAGTGTATTACATACCATTACAACCCTAAGTGCAATAAAAACAAAGGTAAGGCCACGGTGAAGCTCCACTGGCCAATACTTCATGCGATACACGCGCTTTGTACTCCAAATTTCAAACACACGTACACAGCAGCGTTGGCACATGGAGTAGCATGGTGAGATAAATCCTACAGCCTGAGTGACCTTTGCAAGAGGCCTCACATCCCTGGAGCAGGACTGTAAATCTCACACTATAATTACATTTCTTAATACCTGCAGTGCTGTATGTAGGTGCTTGGGACTGAGTTTGGGGGTGTGTGGGTTCCTGGGGGGGGGAGGGAGGATGAGAGGTGAGATGTTTTTCCTGATTATAACTCAGACCTTTGTTTTAAATTCATTTCTCTTTGATCCCGCTCCAAACAGTTCCTAATTTATCAAAGAGCAGCATGAACGTGAGAAGTGCAAGACACAGGAGGAGCAGGAAATGAGTGATGAGGTTAAAGATATGCAGAAAAAAGACTGATGGAAGAGAAAGATGTGGACAGATAGCTAAGGATTTCTTATAAGAGCTTTTTTTTTTTCATTACTGACTTGGGGTGCATTCTCCTCTAAGTTGGTACTGTAGGGCAGATTGGTGAAAATGGGGTCCATATCCTGGACATCAGTGATGGTTATAGCCAAATTGGCCAGCCGGGAGAGAGGTCTCTCCTTGTCCTGATCCTGAAAGAAACACAACCGCAAAATGTCAGCACTGATGTTAAAAAATGTGGTTTCATTTGCTATGTCAGGGCTAAAAAAGACACAAATATATGGTATGTGTGTGTGTGCGTGTGTGTGTGTGTGTGCATGTGCTGACCGTGGCATGGACAGTGAGCTGGTAGGCTGATGTGGTCTCAAAATCCAGCGGTTTGATGACAGTAACTGTGCCTCGCGCCCCGTCGATAGCGAAGAAGGGCGAGGGTGGCTGGAAGGAGAAGAGAACACTGCCTCCGGTGCCCTGATCTGGATCCGTGGCATTCACCATGAACACGGTTTTGCCTATAGGTGTATCCTGAAAGACACGTTCATGAAAGCAGATGGTCAGACACATACAAACATACTTGACGTGTAGCACAAGGGAGATAGACATGATCCCAGTACATGACCTGATTAGATTGTTTGTTGTTGTGTTTTTTTTTTTTAATTAATTCAGACCAGACAAATTAAAGATATGTTATTTGTGGTGACAGTCTTACCGATTATATAATTAAACCACAATTTTGGAGCACAGTGTTGTAGTTATGAATGAGTATATATATTATCTCCCTAAACTATGTCTGTAAATAAAATAATGTTCTTGACTAAATCTGACTGCTTAAATCATTGATACATGATACTGTATTTGAAAAGGTTGGTTGGATTAGAAATCACAAAATGCCATGCCAAAGGATAAGGATCACTGGACCTGGTACCAAAGAGTACCATCCAGACAAAAGAGAAAGTGATTTAACTGGTTTGAATCCAGCTATCTCTTTTATATTTCATTCTTAGAGGAACACTTTTTCACAAGATTAAAACTTCAATTTACTGACATCAATGCCAAAAAATTCCACTGTAGGACTATTATCAAATAGTAAGTTGCAAGCGAGTGTCAGTGTTTCAGGATGCCTGAGCATTTGCAGAGAGTAAAATACTGGAGATGAAGATATGTATGAGCTACCGAGGAACTGCTTCATTACGAAATACTTGGATTATGCTGCACAAGCTAAAGAATGACATCTGATGCTTTTTGCAGCTCTAACATGACTGTCCCATCAACTTCAGCAATTTGATAAAAAGCTGAGATTGATCTATGGACCTAGCTCACTTTCTAGTGCTACTTCACTGTAACCTCACTTGACATGGATGGGAGAAGCTAATGACTGAATTGTAATTGTTGGGCACGTGGGGCAATTTATGGTGTTTAATTAGGCAAAATGGAAAATGATCTGCTGCAGTTCCATTTTGTGATTTACGTTGATAAAACATGTGTTTCTCCTCTATCAGTCAACTTCAAAGATACAGGGATCTCCAATTGTCAGAAAATATTTGTTTTATTTTGTTGCCTGTAAATGTAAGCACTGCCTATCTGTGTCGCCCAAAAACTGCCTTGGATATAATATATATAATATATTAAGAAATAAAGCAGGAAACAGCATCATAAAGCCAAAACACTTCAGAAATAAATACAAATCAAGTGAGAAGAAAGGCTCCAGAATGCCGCATCACATTACTGTTTTGATGTCTTGGTCACGATTAATGTCAAAACCTAGCAAGACGAGAAAATCTAAAGATCTAAAATAACCAAAAATCTAACACCTAAAGATACATAGTCCCAAGGTATGACAGAGCACCTTGTGTGCAAGTTATTAATTGGAATTTTATCTCAAAACAAACACACACATAATTACTAAAATAAAGAAATGCCTACAGATACAAGAAAACAGAGATAAAAGTAGGTGTACAAGAGAAAAAGAAATCCAGGTAGATTACTGAAATGAAATGTTTGCATGCAACCCACCCCACACACACACGCACACACACAACACACAAGCACACCCAGTCCGAGTGTGTGGCCTTATTTACTGCATGGGAAGAGTGTGAGTACATGGGGAGGTCATGGTGTGAACTCAACTGGGCCTTGAGCCAAAGCTAAAGTGACACAGTCAGAAAGCTGTTGACCCCGCAGCCTGTTTGCACTAATGTCAGGAGAATGTATAGGTGCATTTTTCTGTGTTTAAGAAAGAACCTGTTAATGTTTTTTGTAAAAAAAATAGGTGGGGTATGATAGTATCTGTAAGCATATGTGTGCATATATTTTTTGATTTGTGAATGTGAAATGTGAAAATGTCTGTGAATGTGTATGTGTGTGAGAGAGAGCGTAAAACAGAAAGTTCACTAAATAGACCTGTTGACCTTCTGTCTTACTCTCAAGGATAGAGGTCATCACCCAGGAATATAACAAAATAAGTGTAACAAAAGGCTAAAGCCTCTGTCTACACCACTTTACTCTAATGCTACTGCCCATTTACAGCTTTACTCTTCCTCTCCCTCCATCTTCCACCATTTCCTCTTTGCCTTTTCCCCATTTGCTTGAGATTGGGAGCCCATATGGTGTTGCTAAGCAGACAAGACAGCGGGAAATTTTAGTGACTCGTATGTTGAAATTGTTTGATAAAGTGTACTTTTTGTATTTTAAAAAATAGGTTTTTAAATGCTATCATTTCAATATCCCTTCATATTTAAGCTGAAGTGACCTTTCTAAGTATTTTCTTGACCACCTACTGTATAAAAGTAGTCCCTTCCCCTTTCTTAGCTCAAACTACTGTCCAGAACACTGTGAGTATTTATTGAAATTTATTGAAATTCATATGTAATATTTTTTATTGGTCTTAAAAACTAAAAAAAATATTTGTAGTGGTTTCTGACCATATTATAATATAAATGAGTGTAGGCTACTGCAATGGCAAATAAAATGACAGTGTAAAATACTTTCCTGAATATGGAAGAAAGTGGTCAATTGCAGGACATTTTCTTTTTTTTTTTTTTTTTTTTGGTCACTGGGATAATTTAAAAACCTTCATATGACTCATCCATTTGAGTCCTTTTTCATAGCAACAAATTAATTCAAATTCACTTTCATCTTTGGGAGTTTCCCTGGATTTCAGCATTCTCTTTGGTCACTTAAAAGCTCCGGTGCAACATTTAGGAAACCTCTATAATAGCTGCTGAGTGAAGGAACAGTTACTAATCCACTCCCCCACCACAATAACTGCATATGAATAAACATCTGACTTTCTCTGATATATTTATTATGCTTGTCAAGTTGTCTGCTTATGAAAGAAGTGGAGACGCCAGTAAAGGTACTCTGTAGCCTGCAGCATGACAGCAGATTACAAATTAAATGGATAAAAATATAAAATCATACTCTAGGTGAATTAATTATATGTGACTGTTTGTTTGTGCACCTGCACGTCTGTTTTATCAGCTTTACTTTGAAGTTGAGGAGGCAGCTGATAGATGAACATTATGTTTGTTGTGTGCCAGTTTTTGGAAAAGAGAGTGTGTGGATGAGATCTGGAGGTGTGTGTTGAGTAAGTATGTGATCTGAAGTATCTTTTCCCTTCCCTAAAGCATGCCTCTTTCTATCTCTCTACACAGCAGCCTGTGAAACAATGACTTATTAACAGCTTTCAGTGTCACCCGCCACAAATTTCAGTAAATAACATCACANACACACACACACACACACACACACACACACATTCCTTCTCTCCTAAAAGGCTCTGAAGGTCATAAATGCTGTTACCATAAGTGATGTATTGTCACACAAAGAGAAACATAATAAATCGATGTATTCTAACAGCTGCCGTGAAACAGCAGCTCATCGAGTTTTCTGTCTTCCAGCATTCCACCAGACAGCACGATCATCTCTAGTAATCCACTCTTCCCAGCTCATTTGGGGTTCATCAAAGAGCAAAAAGCCATCAGACATAGTGTCTGCTGCTTGGCCTTTCATGTCTTTCACTTGGAGTCAATGGCCTTGCCATCAGGCCCTTGATTGGACCCGTGTAACACCGATTAGAAGTCAATGGGGGTAACCAGGCACAAAGAGCAAGGCAGTGAATCCTCCTGTATTAGCCCATAAGACTGTCCAGTCACTTCTCCATACACAAACCAAACAATAAACAACTCCCAGTAAATAATGGCAAGACCAGCGGCTGGTAAACTGGACACCACTGCATGGTAGTTGAAATGCGCTCTGGTATATGTGTCACTGTCTTCACTCACAAGTGCAAAAGCCAATTGGTTGGCCATGGCTCATATTCCTTCATATATGGCTTGACATTGCCTTGTAGCTTTTGAATAAATGAGGGCTATTTCTCCCGAGGAGAAGCATGTTAAGTGGGGAGACAACTGGAGAAGGATGAAGAGCATTCCCTGCTGGGTCTTATCTAAAGTGCACAGCAGGAAGTGCCCTCTTTTCCCTCTGAGAGCAACCACTTATGGAAGAGGAGGAGAGGCATATGGTATAGAGAGAAAGAGATAGAGATACAGTATGAGAGGATCATGCATTCATAAACCTATTCATATCCTTTAACTTTTTTCCAAATTTTATTGTTTAATAAACTTTCATGAAAATAAATTCATATAGTTTCAATCTACACATGCTAAATCTTCATAACAATATAACAAAATGCTTATATTTTAACAGCTTAAAGCTAAAATACAGTCATACCTAATTCACCTGTTCTATGTATTCAGAGTCTTTGTTTTTGCAATCCAAACTGAGTTTAGATGCATCCTGTTTCTTTTGTTCACCATCATTACAATGTTTCCAGAATCCGATCGGAGTTTACTTACAACAAATTCAACTTGACATTAATAAAGACACACATTTGTCTAAAAAAGATTCAGAAGTTCACAGATATCAAAGATTGAGTTGGATTGAGACACAGATCCAGGAAATAGTACAGGAAACTAGTGGCCTTAATATAACATAAAAGGAGTTTGAAGGAACAATTAATGGAGTCAGAAGTCAGGCAGGAGGAGTCTTGTCCCTGAGTTGTTGGTCCAACCAAAGCCCAGACTTGAAACCCAATGAAAACATCTGAAAATGCCTAACAATCACTGATGCACCCAGTGCAATCTGACATCAACAAATCTGCAAGGAACACCCAAGAAGGCACATCCACCCCCAAGAAAGCTTAAGGTAACTGCTATGGTGATTCTACTAACTAACGACTCGAAGATGTGATAACTTAAAAAAGCATTTTAGGTACTTAAAGAGACAGATGAGATATTCAATCCGACTACTTTTAAACTTCTTCCACTTTGCCTTGATATGGTATTGTGTGTAAATTATGGCAAAAAAGTAATACATTTTCAATAAAGTCTACAATACAGCAAAAAGTGCATAGAAAAGATAATGTGTATATGAAGAATGACTGTTTCTGTATCATTGAATCAAAAGCAATCGCAAGAATGTGAGGAAATGACAGAGTACAAGTTGTAAGCTGAGTTAATAGGAGAGACTGAGAAGAAGACAGTGAAGAGAAAGAAGGAGCAGAGCATAGGGAGGTGCAATCCTGTCACTAACAGCCATGAGACATCTTTAATAGAGGAGGGAGTCCCTGTTCACTTTTAACTGTGCCCCTGCTGTATAATACGATGGTGTTCACACACTTCCACTACCAAGGCCGCAGCAGGAGTGCTTGTCTCCTGTGGAGCAAATTTCAGGTTCAGCATGACCGAGTGCCCTCTGGGGCCCTGGAGAGTCACTGCTGGCCAGTCCCCAGGATGACACAGCCCAGTTTTTCCCTGGACTGAAAGAAGGCCAGTGTACCATGGGAGATGATTTGGGGGGGGGGACCACAGAGGATTAGGGCTGTAAGTGTAATGGATTCCACTGGTCAAACGTCAGCTGTGTCCTCTAGGTCGTCCTTAGCAAAGTATTATTCTTGTCATCATAAGCTGATGATGGTTCTGGCATACTGCTGCTCCGTTTGATTTATTCATATGTCAGTCGAGTGATGGAAAAATCTGAAGCAAAATGGCAAGGAGCAAGATGGCAAATTATGCTTTTCAGGTGCACAATCTAAAAACTCCAAATTAGTGGTTCTACAGAAATTCTACACAACTGTTGCAATGGAGTAAGTATAGTGCTGCTAAAAGCATAGTGAGAGGATATTAGACCTTAAAGCATGAATTTTAACAATTAATTTGACATATTACTTATTTTCTGCAGGTGGAACATGTTATGGGGGAAACTACTTATTTTGCATTAGCAGCATGTTATTCATGAAATAGACTGTCAAAGTTTTACCTGCAACCTGCACTTTCTCTACTCTCTAAGGAAATATGGATTGCTCTCCACCATCAATGGAATTCATGCCATAATGTCTGCTTTTTCCTGAAAGGATATGAGGATAAACACATTACAGTTTGTTAATATTCTGCTATTCGCCTGCTAAGTGCAAATTGGATGCATTCATTGCCATTTTTTGATGATCAAAATATCACTGTGTTAATTCATCACTCATAAAATAATCCAACACAGTTGTAAGTAGCATTCAGGATCTATGCCAGCATGCATGTTTAAGTATTCTGCAGGTTTCATTTGCTCGGGGTTTGCTTATCTATGATGTTTATAACAACATGGGCACTGCATCAATTTTAAGCTTACAGAACGTTAGGAATTTAACCAGAGATTTCCAATGCACCTCTGTTAAACAATATTTTATTAATTGTGTGTTACAGTTGGACTGTATTTGATAAAAAATATATTTCTAGCAGTAACTCAAATTCCTGCTACAAACATTTGGCCCAGGGGGGGGGGGGGGGNGGGGGGGGGGGGGGAGATAAATATGCTCCTCCCATTCTTATGTCAAGCTTCTTTAAGTGTCCACTTGTCAGATTTGTGTGTTTCTTTGTGTGAAGATGGATTGTAAGGCATTGTGTGTATTTGGTCAACCTCTATAAGGATTTAGGAACACTAAATATCCACCAATTTTGTCCACTAAATGTCCACCAATTTCCCATATTTCCTGAAGTGTGTATCCTCAACTAAGCCCTAATCATGGGTGTCCATCCAAGAGAGTACGATGAATTGGTATTGGTGGCGGAAACAGTTGCAGACAGAGAGGCCCCTAATTGGCAGCAGCATTGTAAATCTGTAGTTTCACACCTACGGTCAATTTATAGTTTCTGATTCACCTAACCTGCAGGTCTTTGGAGGTGGGAGGAAACTGGAGCACCTGGAGGAAACACAAGAAGACACGGGAGAACAGACCTAGTTGGATTCAAACCCAGGGCTTTCTTGCTGTGAGGCAACAGTGCTAACCACCAAGCCACTGTGCTGCCTATCAGACCTGATTAGACTGAATATAATTTGGACCAGGTCTGAGTTGGGTCTTGGTTCAGAGAAACTAGTGAACCTGCACAGAGACATCTAGTTCCATCAAAACCACTCTGGGTAACATGAATATCCAATATATCCATAGCAATCTGAACTAAAATACAGCATCTCAATCAAATTGTTAAATGAAACAAACTAAACTAACTGATCCACCAACAAACACCACTGTCATTAAGTCCCACTGCAAATGGAGCAAAAAATACAGGCACAATTTACTCTCCTTAATGTTAACTCAGTAAGAATAATGAAAAAGTCAGTCGCCAACATATTATTGCTGCCACTTTGAAGTCAAGTTGAGTCAAGTTTTTGTCCCTGCTGGTAACGACCATGGCAAACTCAAAGACTTTTGAGCACAATGCCCTGCTCTTATTTCATCTGAAATGTTAAAGAAAGGGTGATTTGCAGGGGCAGCGCTCAGGCTTTGGCCCCCCCACCACTCACAGCTACAGAAGCCCAGCTGTTCACTACAATAGAGCTATGATTACACCTACACTTCTCACATGGTTTCTAGTTCCTCCCTGGCTGTCTGCTCTCTGCTCCCAACCCATCAGGTATGTGATTGTGCAGCCGTGGTCACCCTTTCACTTCTTGCCACTCACACCCTCTGTCCTGCCATCACTGCTTCCCACATGTGGCGCATTGTCACACTGCCACCTAATCTTTGCAAGCAAATGCATTGCAAATTGGTAGAAACCTAAGTAAAGTAATATGAAAGACAAGTAACAGAAATGCCAGATGTTAAATATAAAGGCTGGGTAACAGACACAATGGAAGACAAGAATGATAAAAGCTAATAACAGCTCTTGATCTTAGCTAAAATGTATTTGGACAATAGCAGCTGTTAGGAAGTTATAACTATAAAATTATTATATGGGAAGTGAAATAAAGAGTATTTCTTGCAAAGTAAAAACAATCCATGTTTTGTGCTGTAAAACAATCCCAAAGATATATTTTTTTTAATAATACACTGAATAACAGTAGGTACAAGGCTGACAAACATTGGCATAAATTACTATTTGTTCAGAAATGCAATTAGAATGTTTTATAATTATTAATATACACAAGACAACACATATCGTGTCATATTTACAGCATTTTCAGATAAAAATCTGACATTCTAATTCAGCACCATTTAGCAGCACTACAGAAATCTATGATCTATGAGCTCTGTTTAGATCTATTTGTTTTTTTTTGTTTTTTTTTTAAGGTGGAATTGAATACAATCCAAGTGTTTACAGGTACNTTTGTTTTTTTTTGTTTTTTTTTTAAGGTGGAATTGAATACAATCCAAGTGTTTACAGGTACAGTACCTGCCAGTTGTTGGTTCTTAAGGTCTAAGGATGCAAGACCCTAAAATAACATTTTTCTGTCTCAGTGTTATGATTTTGTAGAATTTTGCAACCCGTCAAACATGTCATATGTTGCACTGATGAATCTACTGGAGCCAATCTCTAAACTGTAGTCCTGAGTGGTTCTTTCACCACTTTGCCTTCATTTTTAGCCACTGTAGCTGCCTTTTCGACCACTGTTTTTCTGCAGCTTCTCAAATCTGTTATTGATTAGTAAAGAATGTGTTGCTGGTTGAAAACATGCTTAAATGTAGAAATCTTTCACAGACTGGGAAAAGCACCAGTCTTTAATAAAAGGTAACAACTTGGGAAAAAAAAAAAAAAAAAAAAAAAAAAAANAGACATTTTGATGAGTCCTTTTTTTTTTTATTTTTTCTTTAAAAAAAAAAGCTTTTGCAGCTACAAAATGTCATACGTTTAGTCATCTCTTTCTGGGAACTTCCTTTCTCTTTTATCTCGGACGCTACTATCACTGCTGCTTTTGCCTGTCCTTTACTAAAATCTGTAGTAAATCTACATGACGAAGCAGGAAGGTTTAAGTAAGGATTTGCCTTTGGAAACCTTTGTAAAAGAAACAGTCGATGAAGAGTGGTTGGACTGTCTGTATACAAATAGGTAAGGTCAGGCTGCCAGTAAAAATTCCCAGATTGTGGCATTGCCAGAGAAGCTGGAGCAGATGAATCACAGAAGCACTTCAATTAATCATAGAGGTTACAAAAAAAGCCATATTTCCTCATGTGAAATTAACTTATCAATAATTCACTTGTATTGAATCAAGACTAAACATCCTTCATCTGCAAGGCTCCAGTAGTAAATGTGGAAAATTATACAGAAATGATTTATCTTCTGCTGTGAAGCTGAAGTGTGTTGTAGCTTGCTTAGAAATAGTTCCCCAACTCATTGTGCATACAGTATGTGTGCACACAAGAATTTGTGTGCGCATTGTATGTTCTTACCACCTCAACTTGTGCTTGCTATGCATACTCACCTGTATAGATTCATGAAATCCAATACATCAGTCACACTATAAATCCTCCTTTGTGAAGCTTACTACTTGTTGAACTGAGTCAGAATGGGCTGAATGAAGTAATAGTGGTGTTGTACTGGACTGTATTATACTGAAAAGTGTTGCTAATATTCTCACTCCTATTCTATTTTTTGGTTGATAAGACCACTGTGATCAAAGAAAACTCCCAGCATCGCTTTGCTAAACCTCAAAAGAAGTCCAAGCTTCATTAACTAAAACCACCTGTGTGCAAGGTCTTTAAAATGAACACCACTGCTCTGGAGAAATTTGCTAAGACATAGCTATGTAATATCATACCCAGAATACAACATTCTCATAAAGCTACAGGCTCTTTCCGTAGGGTGGAGATGTGTATCAAACTGATTGGTCATAATTAGTTGGGGGATGAAAGTCACTTGGAGTCACTGGCCACACACATCAAATATCAGGTGTGATGAAATACAAAATATAGTTTAATGTCAGACAGACTGAAGAGGACTCAAGAAAATATGTCAAGTACTACAACACAAACAGGGTCAGAGTGGAATCCTAATTTTTACCATTTTACTGGGATTTTTTTTTGGGGGTGGGGNGGGGGGGGGGTTCACTGTTTCTCCACGCCACCCTTTCTGTTTTAGAATTCATTTATCATCTAAGCACCAAGAAAATTATGAAAGGAAAAAATATTATGTTTGCTTAGTTTAAGTTAATTTTAATTAATATTATATCGTGCATTGCAAAGGCCACCGGCCGGCCCACCAATGACTGCGGCCCACCAGGAAAAGTCCTGCCTCTCCCAATGGCCAATCCAACCTTGAACACAAAGCGTAAGAGAGGAGGAAATGAGATTCATTCAGAGCTCACCTGCAGAACTGCGTGTTAACCATCAGTGTCCCTATAATATCCAGATGGTAGAGGATCTCAACAATACGTGGAGAAGCTGAACATATTTTTTGATAAGAAAAACCATGAAATAGAGACCAGATGCAGTCATGCCCCAGATAAAATGAGCACTCAGGCTCAAGGGAGGCAGTAAGCAGTTGCAAACGTAAGCCAGGGAACAAGCTTCCACAAGCCAATGAGACAGACCCATCCAGAGAAGGATGTCTCACTATATGACAGCAGTTCCAGAAGGAGTTTCCTGATCATTCAAGTCAATACTCACCCAGTAGACAAAGGTACAGCACATACATATGACAAACAATGGAGAATGTGCTTTTGGCTTCAGTAATGGGAAACTTCATGAACCCCTCATTAACAGAAGTCAGTGGTACTGCTTAGGAGGTAACCAAATGAAAAGCCAATTGTCTATGTATGTCAATGGCCTAAGCTCAATTAAGGCGGCAATATACAAGAAACCCACATAATAAAACTGCTGGTGAATATGATGCTTTGAGAAAATGTATATTGATTGCAACTTGAGGTCACATAATAACACTCAGAGCCAATGTGATAGATGAAAACATTTTCAGATTTAAGGTTCAATTAGGTAGATTGAAAGGTGTGGTCATCTAAGAGCGCATATCCACTCAAGTTAAAAGATCAAAATGATCATGTTTTAAAAATGTGCAGAGGAAAGAGAAATGCTAGGCATGCAAAGGAAATATGCTGAAAATGTGGCCCAAAGGACACACATGAAGAATGCAATCATGTCATATTAGTGAGCATTTGCAGCCAGTGCAAAAACTGTAATCAGTTCAGCTACAGGACCCGTACACAGACTGTGTGTCACGTTATATGCCTTCAAATCGGCCAGTTCAGCTGTGAAAACATGCCATCTTTAAGCTCCTGTACAGCCATAATAAAGGGAGAGAAAGTAACTGAGGCAGAGATTCAGGAACTGTTAGACTTGATAAGAACAGCCACAAAACAGTCACCCAGTTTCCCTAATCCTTAAGATGTACAGGAAAAAACCAGGAAGTGGAGAAATGTATGAAAGGCCAAACTGAAGGCAGAATGGAAAAGGGCAATGATGAAGAATTCACAGAGCAGCTAAAACTGTCTGGAATCAGATTTTCAATTATCTACCTTCTTACATTTTATTTTCTCTTTCTTCCCCATCTGTTTGAGGATTTTTTTTGATGACAATAGTGGAAGAATGAGCTGATCTTAAATGAAATAAAAAAGAAATGCCTGTACAAGTGACAGAAAAAGTAAGTTAGACCCATCTGTATTTCCAAACAGGTGTGAGTGTGTGTGTGTGTGTGTGTGCTCTGGTTTTGGAACTGTAGCATTTTAAATTTGGATTATGATTGATCTTGCCATAAAATCAGTTGCTTGACCGACTAGAATGACAATGTTTATATGCACCGTTTTCTCCAATGTAGCCGATGTTTATTTCCTACTTTACTTTTCAAACGGCAGTTTACTTTTACATGGGAATTCATTTTGACCCTGTACCCAATGAATTTCTTCTCAATCAACCAGGAAAAAATAATACAGTATACTTCCAACAGAGCAACACTTTGCATACCACACAGAAACCAATGGCAAAAACTGCTCGCATTGTAGCCCTGACCTCTCATTCTATCCGCTTTCCTCTCTGTCCACCATACAGCCTGGCTGAAAGATGGGCAATATTCTAGAGAAGCACTCAGCCGAACAAAACGATTCCACACCAACTGACAGCGAGGGGAGCCACTTTTGAAAGCCAAGGACAGCTTATGAATGTGTATCTGTGTGTGTGCACCTGTGCAGTTGTGTGTGTGCGACTGCACACATTCGTTATCTGTGCATACACAGCAATATGTGTAACATAGATTAAAAAAACAAAGAAATATATGTATGTGAGGTAAAGTCATGAGCTCAAAGTACATTATAAATGTTTGGATTCACTAATGTGTATCTTTGCACATGTACATACAAATATACATGCAGATATACTGTACACATAAATATTAAAATATGCCTACACTTATGTACAGACTATAAACATGAAAATGCACAATACACTGTATGCTGTATTGAGGGGCAGGAGGTCACGTGCCATATACCTGCACTTCAGTTATTGTCTTACATCCCCTCAGAATGCTGACATTTTTGCGAAGAGAGGCAATTTTATCCAATTTTTACTTTTTAAAGGCCTATAGACAATTTTTCCCTTTTCACATAGTATTGTGGATGTACACTATCAAGCAGAAAACACAGTGGTACCGAATCACAATAGACGTTTATAACCATCCTGCAATAGAGCAACTTGCTGTAAAAACATCATTAGCATTGCTTTTTTTTTTTTATTACAAGCTAACATGACATATAACGAGCTTGACAAAACTTGCTGTTATCATTAAACCCACCCTTCAGGCACGGGTTTTGGAGATCTGCAGGTGGAAAGTGCAGGTGTTTAAAGCAAGATAAATTTGTTTGAAATGTTAAAAGTCTTTTAGATATTTAGCTGTAGCCTACCCTACGCAGTCAGGACAAGTAAATACAGAGAATGGATGGACAGAAATTTGCTACAAAAAAATGAATAGCTGAAGGCTCACTAGTTATGTGTAACCTGCATGGACCAGACACCTTTGCAGATGGGAGTTTCCCAGTAGGGCTCCTCACTGCATGTGTTCAGCCGCATTTGAAAACCAGCTGGAGGCCCATGGGAACTGACATAATCAACCCAGTCTGAGAATGGGTACCAGGTGAGTCCAAGTGGCTGAGAATCCCAATGTATAAGCATGTCCGACAGAGAAGCCTGATGCGTCAACTAAAGAGTGTCCATGCTTACACATCACCAGATAAATATATTTATGTTCTCTCTGCTGAGGGGATGTTTCCCTCTTGGGAACACTAAACATTTTCCTCCTACCTTTTTGTGTGATTCGTGCAGTTTATTGTAAAACTGTGCCTCATTATTTTTGCAGCTCAAAATGGCAGTGTTCAGACACATCTATTGCAGCTTAAGCCATCACTTTAGGATCGATAAAATTAGAATTAAGATTAAGTTCAGATTTAATCAGAGAGATCAGGAAGCACAATGTTATAAATGGTGACTCTTAAAAGAACTTCAGTGGCAGGTTGAGTGTGTGTATGGTTGGGTCCCTTTATCAGTGCAGAAAAGAACAAACAACATCTCTATCTCCTGATTAGTCTTTGCCCCAGTGCGCCCCCTCCGCCCCTCCCACTCCCCAACCCCAACCTCCCTGTCAGAGCTCATAGCTCACTACCTCCTAAGAGCCTGCGCTGTTTAAATGTAAAGGTAATCAGGTCCAGCATGCCAGGGGGATCCACAGAGCCAGAGAGAGACAGAGAGGGGCAGATGGTTGATCCCAGTGGGGGAGGGTACAAGGACGGGCCAAATTGACAAATCTTCCACCTCTATTAAGTTTTGTTTTTTGTCAAAGTAACTTTATTTAACCAGTCCAACATGTACCTGTACGGAAGACAATGTATCTTTCCAATAGGGAATACAGACCCAGAAGAAGATGGCTTTTAATGAGAAATTAAAATGACCGGTCCTTCTACAATCATGCATAAGTGTTAGAAGGTGAAACATTGAATTTTAAAGTATCACCTGAATATTTGATTTGAAAGATTAGGGGATTAGGGGAAGAAAACTAAAATATGGTTTTATGTTTTAGAAATTGTAAGTAACATATCATATATGGTTGTATATATTGGGCTTAAATATGCAAAATTGCTGGTACGGTCCTTTAAGTGTTACTATCCATCTTAATAGAGAAGCCAAAAGTGGAAGAAATACTTTTTTTAAGCGTTTACTTAAAGGTGCTACATGTAGCATTGCCAAACATCAATTAATGGTTTTAATAATACTTTCCAACATATATAGTAATATAAGAATGGATACTGTGTAGGAATATTGATACCCTCTCGCACTCAGAAACTGTTGTCAATGTTTTTACTACCATGCTTTATCCAGGTTATGTTATTTTGCAGCTCTATTTGTTTCAGGAACCAGTAAAAGTTTTAGCTTTGTTTAAACTGGAAGAGTGGTGGTGGTGCCCTCTTGCTGTTTTGTGTCACAAAGCAACCTTCTTTCAGGACATACCATAAATAATGCAAAGCAGTGGAATAAAACACTAAGTATAACAGAATGTAAAATGTAATGCAATCTAAGGCCAGTGGGAGCTACCCGCTTACTTTGTGAAGGCACTGTTAGTTTACGGTGAGGAATGTGTTATGCACTTTTAGAAATTTTGAAGATGAACAATGCAGCCACTGCTCTGGCCTTGATCAGTCTTACAGTACATCAACAGCTGTTGCTGTGGGATGCGAGCCCATATCCTTCACATTTCTTATTTATGTCACACAGCCAAAGAATTCAGTCCAGTGGCCCTCAAGTCCAGGTGTGTCTCTCAAGATATTAGGCAGAGGCAGATCCTTGGGGTTTAGAGGGTAATAGATGGATGTGCAGTCAAAGTAGAGTGTCACTCATTATTAACTAGCCCTCCAGGAAAAGTGCATTAGGTTAAACTGAAACATAATTAACTATCTGATGATAGACAGTGAAAGGTAAATGATAGCAAAGCCTTTCCTCAAACAGAATGTCTTGTTCTCATATACATCTCTCTCTCTATTTTCCCTGTTCTTCTCCACTTTTTCTCTTTTTTTTTAAAGACATTTTTAATAGAATTTAATGCAAATTAGAGTAGAGCTGATTATCATATAAACGGATGTTGCCTAGGGGGCAAGACACTCGTGCTTTATTTATTTATTTTGTCACATTTTTCACAGCTTCCCATAAAACTCTGACTTTAATCAGTCCACACTTTCTTTTAAAGACATAAGGGAATCTGGGACCAGCTGAAGAAATGTGTGCATTTGAATGTGTGTGTGTGTATGTGTGTGTGCGTGTGTGTGTGTTTGTACAAGGGACATGTGACTAATAACAGGGAAGGGGCAGGCAGGCAGAGATCCACCTGCAACTTTTATCCACCTATGTAAATTCATTGGCACCACAGATCATTTTATCACTTTTATTACATTCTTCCTTGTAAAAACATTTAAGCTCTGTCAAATTGTGATGAGCTCTGCTACATAGCACCTCTTTAGATTATTCCACAGATTTTCAATGAGACTTAGGTCTGGGCTCAAACTAATTCTGACACTTTTATCTTCCTTTTTTTTTTTAAGCCATTCTTTTGTTTCCTTGTTAGCTGGGCACTCAATGTTCCTGTTGCACAGTGTTCACAATCCTTTACTTTTCACTCTCAGGGCAATCACCTGTAAAAGTGCACGTCTGGAACGTCATTACAAAGCCTCATCATCCGAAATTGAGTGATATCATTACATAGCTGTGAAGAGGCTTGTTATGGAAGCTAGGTTGTGTTTACAGTCACTCACAAGTTTCCTGATCTGAATTCACAGTGAGTAAGAGCAACATCGTTGGGGCAATTACCTGGAACTAACATGAAGGGAAGAGATGAAGTGAGGCATCTTTATTTAGAAGAAGGCCTGCACAATAGTGAGTTTGAGCAGCACCATGCTAAGTTAATCAACATGAGCATTAGACGCTGACTTCCAAAATGACAATTTTGTGTTTGATGCTAAGACCTGGCTGATGAGTTGCAGAAGAGGTCAGAAGCCTTACTGGAAAGAAGTCAATGTTGAACAAATTCTCCAATGTATTCTGAAAACCTGTTTACCTTTTGGTGTCTTTAAACTGCCTGATCATTTAGGCACCATCAAGGAAACCCTTCACAAAGCTTTGCATGTTTTGCAGTATTGGGATTTTGTATACCTTCATTCCAGCACCCCACTAGGTTTTGATTTGGTTTTGGTTTGGTTTGGTTTGGTTTTTATTTGTTGGACTTTTACAGTGGCTGATGTTTTCTTTGTTTTTCTGATGACTTTCTTTCTGATCTATTGCTCTTATTTTATGCTCAACGTTAATTCCCTTGCATCTTAATTTTACTCTTGATGCTCAATGCCATGCTTCTATTCTAAGCACTATCTAAATAAATGACACAACATGACAGTGTTGACTCCAGCACCTCTCCATGTGCAGAAGTGCCGAATGTCCAAGGCTGACAACGAGCATGAGAGGCTACAGCATATTAGAACTTTGCTGCTAAAGTTGCTGCTGAGGACATCTCATCTCAGCATCATCACATGGGAACAAATGTCCTTCATAGATACCTTGCTCTATTTCTCTCATTTCCTTTTTGTCCCTTTCTGTCTTGAGAGGTTGTTTTCAAGTTGTCTGTGTGTTTTCACTTTGTTGTGAACTCTATACCCCTAAATTTTTGCATTCTGCAGTCTGGCTCGACTGATACACTGCACATCTATATCCACACTTCTATCTGCAGCCTCAGGCATGGAGTATTGCCAGGGCAGATGGGGTTCTACTTCCACAAGTCTTTATCTCAGGTGTCTCTCTCCACACACACATGCACATGCACACAAGCAGAAATATACACACACTTCCCATTTAATGCATAATTCACAGGCTTCAAACAATTGCACAGACATCTGAGTACATATATCCAGGCTGCCTTCCTCCTGCACTTTGACCCAAGGTGCCTTTAAATTCTCATACATAATTCCAGCACTTCCAGAGTTCCAGTGGTTACCCCCCCCCACAAGTGTGTGTGTGTGTGTGTGTGTGTGTGTGTAACTATTTTCTATCTGTCTTTCAGTAGCGATCACACAACCAGAGCAATAAAAAGCCTCTATCTGCTCAGCTATGGGACTATAGTAAAACTTATGTGTTTGATCCACAAAAGACACAGAACACAGAGATATTTCATTTTAACTCTAAGTAGGTGAGAAAGAGAAGATATGAAGATAATCGTATTAGAAATTATGCATCTTTAGAATTAAAAGCTCCACTGTCAATCCCCACATAATTTGGCTATACTGTATAGTACTGTACTGTACTGTCTGAATATACTATTCAAGATATATTAATTTTATAGCCTTCTGTTATGGTCAGCACAGTCAATAACATTGGTCCAGCTGATATATCATGATGATTAGGCAATAGACCTGCACAATTAATGCAGGCATGTGAGCTAATGTCACTATTGTCAAATCTAAAACATTACTTATAGTCTGGTGCTTCTGGCTCATGGCAAACACACCACAGCGACAAACTCTCCAGGAAAAGGATGCTGCCATTTGAGACACCATGAGTCAACTCTAGGATTACGTAATTACCCCAGAACACAGTGGATACTGAAGACGAACTACTACCCTGACGGTACTGAAACCATTTTGCCTCTCTTTTCATTTTCAATTTAAATAAATCACAGCTTTTTGTAATTGCAAAAGACCAAATTGTGATTGTGACTTTCATTCGACTAATTGCACAGCACTATTAGGCCACATCAAAACATCTTGTCATGCCAATACAGTGGTGTTTTTGGACAGGAGTGAGCTACGGTGGATTACGCTAGAATGTGCTAGACTTCACGAGAACAGAAAGGCACAGAATATAATAGAAACCGAAATAAATTGAGCTAAACTGAGCGTGACTACTATAGAGTGATGAACAAATTTAGTCTGTATAGAGAAGCTGCTGCACTGCTGAAATCCATTTGCAATCACTTCATGTAGCTCTGCAGCACAGCAGAGCGGACAGAGTCAAGCAACAGGCAACAAGAAGACAGATATGAAAGAGACAAAAACCTCCAGTTTCATGTTTTAAAATATACCAGAAGTATATAAAATTCAGGCTTTGCACATACTGTATAATGACCCATTGCAAACAGTTAAGGGCATCGCCGACACAAATGTAGAATGGTATAATAATTACCTTTTAATGTTACATTCAGTATTTGATAACTGCCATTTCCCACAACAAGGCAAATATCCCATCATGTTCTTTCCATCACTGCTTCCGTTTTCATCTCTCCATCTCAATTAGCAGAATGTGACACTGTCAAATTAAATTACGTCTCACTGATCAGATGTGACACAAGTCAAAAAGCGACGAACAACACGACTGTCTCGGCGCACTTTGCTTGTGCAACAGCGTTCTTTAATAACGTTTTATTGATTCATTTGTAGCAGCTCTGGAAATTTTGCCTAAGGTTCGCATTAGCGGCAGCTGCTGACCTGCTCACACTTTTCTCATGGACTAGCTGATTACGATCCAATAACCTCCTTTCCTGCCAAAATCTCTCTCATAAGTGATGGCTCAATTTTCCTCCCCTCTCTTGCTTCTTTCTTTCTTTTTTTATTCTCTCCTTTTAACCTACCTTTTTATAAGTTGGGTCCTCAGAGGGATAGGGGCACAGAGGAATGNGTGTGTGGAGTCTTTCTCCTCTCTGTAATTGCGGGAACATCATGGAGGGGGAAGGGGTAAGAAGGAGGTGGTGAGGAAAAGACGGGAGGACGAAAGAGGTTTCTGGTGAAGGTTGCTGGTATCAGTGCTAACCAGTGACTACAGGGAAAACAGACCACGCTTTCTAAAGAGAAAGAAGAGCACGACACACCAAGAACGTGTCCGACTCACCACACTAGCTTTCACTCAATTTATGTTAACTGAACATAACAAATTTAACACACACTTATATCAAAATAATTGAATTTGTAACTATTCATTACACTCCTGTGCTCACAGATAAAAGACAAAGCTCCAACACACTGGACTTTTGTAGGTTTTTAACCTTGTACATTGAAACTAGGCTTAAAGTATTTTAAGCCATGGATATACTTTCTTTACAACAAAATATTTTTTACTACACATTTTCATTCACTATGCCCAAAACTTCCAAACATCACCCTGATTTATGCTTCACTCACCTAAGGTCCCTAAACAATTAATTTGATATTATCTGATTTCTTATTTTGCCCATTTTTAGTTTAATATATTTTATTACCCACAGCAAGACAGTAAGAAACAGACCAGACTTTATTTTGCTGATTTGTTAATAATTTCAGAAGTTTAATTTATATTTTAAAAATCCCCATCATCATCGTCATTCTGATAAAAACAAGAGAAATGTGGGGAACAATGTGTGTGAAAGCTGTGAAACAGCAGTTTTGTTTAAGACAGAAGACATCAAATACACATCACATTTACATCTGGAGAAATACAGAAGTCATGAAATGAAGTTATATCATAAAAACAAAACAATTTCTAAAGATCTTCTGTACTTTGCACTTCTTTGTACTTTGTACTTCTGCATACTTGTAATAATGCAGAAAATAAAACCCCAAACTGGTTACTGTTCCTCGACTGAAACAAGCTTTCTGTACTCTGTACCTTGTATTCAAAAACATGTCAGTCAGAAAAGCTTTACCACGAAAAAACAACATGAAAGGTTTAAAGCCTTGTGGCAGCCTCCAGAGGCTGCATTGTTCATTCAACCTCACAATACAAATTCATCAGGACTGAATGGCGATGCTCAAGTTAAGGCCATGGGATCATTAAATTCAAAGCTGTTTGTCCACATGGGAGTGTGAACGTGCTCCTCAAAGTTCACAGCAATTTGAATTTTATATGATGAGATATGTGTGTTTGACTGTAGGGGGCCCAACAGAATAGATCATGGAATGTGCAAACTAGAAAGGGTTCATCCTCTTTGGGAGTAGGAACATGCTAAATAAACTTCATGGCAAAACCTATCATGAAATAAAAATTTAAAAACTCAATAAAATTAAGAAAATACAACTTTCCTGATAATAGATGTATAGTATAAATATAATTAGGTCCAAAATTGAGCACTGTACTCACTGAAAAGTCAAAAACTCTCTTGTATTTGAACATGTGTGTGCATTGTTACAACCTGGTCTAGATCACAGTGTGTGTGTGTGTGTGTGTGTGTGTGTAGAGTGACCAAGTGACGTTATCCTCAAAAAATGATGCTTTGTTCCATAAAAAGAAGAGCCAAGTTAAGACACTGCCAGACAACATCAAGCTGCCTGGAATGACAATGTATGAAAATGTTTATCTGCATTTGACAATGATTGGCTGTGACTTGGAGTTTAAACATCTGTTTGTCAGTTTAATTGGAGTGAGAATTGTTCGGTGTGCTTTAGGTGTCATGTATTAACGCTGTAACATGGTTATGCAAACTTCAGGATCTGAAGTGTAAACTGAAGACTAAACTGAGGCAAAAGAGCAGATGTTAAAAAGAACTGTTCAACTTTTCAGTTACTAGATGTTGTAATGAGCCTCGTAGTTGCTAATGTTCTGTACAGTGCTAAAAACAAAGCATGAGCGGAGTTAATCATGTCATTCTTTACAATAGTAGATGCATTTCTTTATGTTGTAACTATTAAACTTCCTAAATTAGTTTACAGTTAAGACTAGGATTTCAAAATATCAACAAGAGGGAATCGCACACAATAACTTAGCTCAAAGCATTCAACACAAATACATTTCTTTGCCTGTTCAGCTTTCTCCTCTTCTCCGCCACAACAAATCATTTTTTTTTTCTTTAATATCCCCTCCTTTCCATCACTATTGTGGAAATGACAGGCAAATTTGAGCAAATTGGAATGGCTGTACAGCTCTATTAAGGGAAATCTAGCTATGGTCAGAGAACAGCGATGGGGAAAACAGGCAAATGGGGAGGGAGGAGTGTACTGAGACGCAGAAGAAGATACAGCAAAGAAAGCGGTGAGGACTTTGTACAATGCCATTTGGAGTCCTAGTGAGGTGTTGGTGTGAGCTGTAGTGGCTGAACATACGATTCCATACTTTAATTTCTTGTCTTTCGGTAGATAATTATTCCCATAACATCATACATATTGCAAAAAAAGTCATGAGCGCTCTCTCTCTCTCTCTCTCTCTCTCTCTCTCTCTCTCTCTCTCTCNCTCTCTCTCTACCCCACAAGCAGCTGCAAAACACAGAGTGACTGAGTGACTGTCAAGAAGAACAATCACCTTCCATGTAAACAAAACCATGTCAGAATTCACAATTCTGCAAGTGACTTTTAGAGGGAAGAAGAGCGCTAGAGGCGGGTGCGGTGGGGTGGTGCGGTAGTGGGGTTGGGGATGAAGGGATGAGACCAACCAACTTGAAAGAAAGGGAGAGAGAGAGAGTACGACAGGTTGATTTATTCAAAGAGCGAGGAGTCGGTGAATCAAACTTTAATAGCTTTTCGGAGTGCAAGCTGTTCCCTCCTTCAGTCTCACCCCTCTCATTCATTCTTCTCCATTGTACCTTCCCTTTCTCCCTCTCTGTCTCCCTCTCTCTACCTTCCTCTTTGTCTCTCTCTCTCTCTCATCCTCTGAAATACGCTTCTGAATGGTCACTCACAAACACAAACCTTCTTTCTTTTGACAGCCAAAGCTGCACCCGTCTCTGCGTAGCACGCAAATCAAGGTGCTCTTCATGCTCAGCAGGATAAAGTAAACAACAGAAAGATAAAGAGAGAAAAAAGAGATGATTTACCTTCACGACTGGCAGTGTACATGATGCCCAGACACTATTTGTTGTGTTAACCCCTGGACTGGAAAGGATGTGCTGTAAAATTGTTCTACATGCCCAACATCCTCTGTGACAACTCACTTAAATGGCTATTTGGCTTGAAAGGCTTCCTGAAGACTAAAACTGCATGGTTATTCATGGACGTGAACGACTGCTAGCAGTCCTGCATATCTACAGACGATGATTCACACACCTACACACACAAGTCAAAACCTGACAATGACATGCCTGAAATGGAAATTATAGGAAATTCTCTTGTATTCTGCATTAAATGTGAACACACAGCCTGACCCTGCAACTAAACTGGGCATTTGGATATAAGTTGGATAAAGTGGAGGGGTTAGTGTAGGAGCTAGATTAGTTTTTATTGCAAAAGATTGTGTGTTATGTTCTAATCAATACTGTCAGACATAAACATGCAGCAGATGCAGAAAGAAAAAATACAAAACAGTATTCAGCAACTACTAATGAAGAACTTTGCCAGAAGTACCAACTGTTTACAGTTTCTAAACCTTTTGAAAGTTTTTCTTTCTTTTTTTTTCAAACTGATTTCACTGAACATACTTATGAACATTTGAGAATATCTTTAGCTTCTAATGAAAAACAGGAGGAAATGTGTATGACCAATTTGTGGAGAAACCACATTATCTGCAGAAAACTAAATGGAGCCCATGGTGGTCAAAGTATTGACTCCTTCACATTCAACCCTCTTCCCTATTTTTTCCTCTCTTTCTCCCTAAATCCCTGCATACCTCCCTATAGGACTGAGGGTTTGTGTCAGGCAGAATTCTCTTTGAGTCCTGAGCCTGTCAGCCAGCCACCACTCACCTCAGTAACGGCTAGCTTCAATTAGGCTACAGGAGAGACGATACTGAAATCATTATGGGCTAAATCCAACTTCTGGATAACATGGCATGTGCACAACAGTGTGTGTGAATGTGTGTATTTGTTATGCTTTATAAAACAGGTGTGCTTTTTCTGCCATGTACACTATGCTGGATGGCTGTGTGTGGTTGCCAAAGTTAGGTGAAAATGATTTTGTGATAATTATTTTAAACAAAAATATCTTCTGGTAAAAAATGGTTCCAAGTATAAATTGTGCTTAAGAGTCATAATATTTGTCTGTAATCCAGTAAATAAATTACTTTTGAACACTGCAACCTGCAAGGATGCAGGGCAAAGGTGGTAAAAGATGAGGGTGTGAATTTCAGCTTTTAGAGTGGAACAAAGGGAAAGAAGAAAGGAATAGAACAGAATCATCTGTGTTCTACCTGACGGCGACAGAGGGCACATCAAATAGCAGGTGCTTCTGTTTTGCTGCCAGAGCCCACATCAAGCACTAAACAGCTCATTTACAGGCATAATAGGAGCACGCAAACAGCCTATGCCAATATTACCTGAAATATGAGTGCATTTGTACGTGTGCGTGCTTGCTCGTGTAAAATATTGTCTTAAAATCCGACTCAAAGTTGTCTGAAGGCAGTAGTAGAGGCTTAGAAGAGTTGGCTGGTGACTGAAAGTTTGCTTGTTTCTAATGGAGCTGCTTTCCAAACACAATTATGCTGTTGATGGTAGTCACAGTTTTACCATACAGACCAGGGGCCACAAAACATTTAGCTAAATAACAGCTACTTAGATTACAGGTTATACTAAAAACAGATCCAAATTTCATTTATTATATTCCCTATGAGAAATACCTTGTCAGAACAGACTAAACTGAAGTGCCTCTGTCTTGGGATGGCCAAATTTCACCCTGTTCTAAAATATCAGCCATAGTTCATCATAGCTTAATGTAGGCTAGAGAGGGACAATGAGATATGGCTGATAGAGAAAACAGAGGCTGAAGAGGGATTTGTGCACCTGCCTGACATAACTGGAAAACACTAAACAGATAAGCCCAAAGTTTTGGAGCTGTCACTGCCAATATATATAATCTATCTAGAGTATATGCTCCATTCCAGGGCTCGTTTGAAGTGAGCTGTACAATCTTCTGTGCATCTTCCTGCCTTATCTAAAGCAGGATTCAAATGCACTACAAATTTAGGTAAGGATGAATATGAGTATTGACAAGAAGGTAAAAATGATTTAAAACATTAATTTAAATCCTGAAGTTATTTATTAAAAGGACTCAACCCAATAATATCCTGAAAAAACATGTCGTGTGGCTTCTAAGTACAGGATAAGCTACATTTGGGACTCAAAAATACAGAAGATAAACAAAAAATTATGCAGTACTGGCATAGAGAACATGCATAAGTTCTTTTCATGGCTGTGTATGGAAGAGAGAAAGAGAGAAAAGAAAGAGAAAAGAAAAAAGAAAGAGAAGCAGCAAAAAGACCACAGACCAAGAAAAAAGAGAGAAAAAGTGTTGTGTGGACATGGACAGCATATGAAACTGCAGGAGATGCACATCCTGGGTGCAGTCACGTAGGTTATTAGCACTGGCATTTGATATTGGCAGAGCGGCACTGAGTTCCCTGTGGGAGGGTATGAGGGTCAGCCAGCTGGTGCGTGCGTGCGTGCGTGTGTTTGTTTGTGTGTGTGTGTGTGTGTGTGTGTGTGTTGGGGGTTGTTTTTAAGCCACGAATGGCCCTGCAGTTGCTCAGACGTCAGCACTGTATGCCGCAGATGCACACTGAGGAGAGCATTTTCAGTTTGTCAATAGAGGGCTCGCTGTACGGTCGAGGACTACCTGTTGCGCTTGGGGAATGTGAAAAACATTTCGCAGTATGTTGTACTCTCACTCCATCATCTCATCCAATAATGGATTTGGGTTGTGGCCCATCTGCTGTTCTAGCAAAACATTATTTTTAGTGATAGTCACAGCTCTTTGTATCCAGTCTCTGCTGCTGGCTGCCTGAGTGTGCGGATGCTGTAAATCTGACCAGCTCATTAGCACTGACAGAGGGAATGCTAGCAGCCCACCTGCTCCCCTTCACCCTCTTTATGGCTCTACAAATTAAAACGACTATTACACACACTCTCCCTGCTGCACTCCTCACCTTGCCACTCACACCGCTTCATCTGCTTACTGCCGAGCTATGTCAGGATCTCCTCGGTATTCCTGAGTATTCTTCTGTTTCAGTCAAGCTTAAATGCAATAGCTTGTGCTGCTTTCTTTAACTTGTTTGTTTCAGCGTTAAATCTCAAAAACGGGCAACTCTTCCCTGTCATTTACTGGCCTTTCAGTTCCACAATCTGATCCTCCATCCATCTATTACACTTTCCTATCTTTTTCTCCCTTCTCTCTCTCTTCAGTTAAGTTCAAGATTCTGCCTCCAAGTGCTGATGGTGCTGGAACCCCTGATTGGTCAGTTGCTGTGGCATGCCCAGCGAGTGACAGCTTGATGGAGTATTGTCGCAGCATGTTTGCTTTGTCCTCCAGAGGTCACATAAAGTCACGGAGGTAATGAGGCCATGAAAATGCAGGTAGCAAAAGTTTTTGGGATAGAAGATGATGGGGAGAAAAGGGCAGAGGAAAGGGAAACGGGATACAAGAAGGAAGGAACTGATTCCCAAATGAAATCTCCCAGAGGCTTCGGCTGATGGCTTTAATGAACAGTGTATGGGTTCTATGTGTGCTGCATTGTTACTGCAACACACAGTCATAAAAACGCGAATGAATGAAGATTGGCAGGGTTTCATTTATCAAACAAGATTCTCAAACAAATGCATTCAGAGGGCAATGTGGAGATGTGTGATAAAACACAACACCTGTATTAGTCTTGCACCGTGCTCACATGAACAAGTTTGCATATTTTAATTTGCATTTTGACCAAATTAGGTCTCATTGTTACAAGCGTCAACTATTTCAAATGTATGCATTGGTGACTCCAGTGTTTCAAAGAAACTGATCTATCACCACATCCCACTGCCTCAAAAAAAAAAAAAGTTTCAACTTCGTAGGCACTAGGGGGGCACGATTGAAATAAAAAGAATTTCACTGAGTGATGCAAAGGAATTAACAATAAATGAGGGAATGAAGGTCAAACATAGCTCTGTTTAATGGCTTTCTGGAGGCTAAACTGAAGGCCAAATTGTCTGCCGAGCTCAGAGTGCAGTCTGTATGTGGACTATAAGTGAGTCCCACACAACCAAGTAATGGTCGCATTGGCCTGAGAGAACCTTCCCTGGTGGGTGGTCTAAAAAAGTCTAGTCTAAACAGTCCTTTCTCCTATTTATTTGCCTGACTTTATGGATTGGGGAGAGAAAAAGACAGTGGCTTTGAAGATTTGGTGAAGACTCAGGAAGGGGTATGTGCTCAATATAAACACAACAAGATATATGTGTGTGTGTGTATGAGATAGATTTCAGCCCGTTTGAAGTCCTCCACTCCATTCTGGCAATTACTTCATATCAAGGATTAGATGAGGGAAAGGGCAAAGAGGAGAGACAGCGGAAAGAAGGAAGAGGAAAGCTGAGAAGGAAGGCAGCAGATTTGGAGAGAGGACAGAAGAGAGAGAAACTGAGAAGAGAAAAGACATTGAGGTCTCCACTGCAAAGCGTTTCTTCCATGTATAAGAAAACTCTAAACATGAGCTAAAAGCGAAATCACTGAATTGCAAGTGATCATTGGTGCAGATAAATGCAGTCATTTCCAGGGTAGCTGAGACAGAACGCACTATGAGGAAGTCTATCATCACTGTAGGCTGGAACCAGCAACAACAGTGACTACGATTTCTTACCAGGAAGGTTAAATTCATATGTTTTACCTTTTCACAAATTCTAGTAGCTACACACAAGTCACTTTGTATTAGTTAGGCATGAGAAAACTTCTTCCTTCCTTTGTGGTCTGGTAAGTTACACATTTTTTTCCGCTGGCATCACTGTTTTGATGCTAATATGATAAGCTTAGTTTATGTTGTATTTGTTTTATAGTTTGGTATTTGGGACCAAAAGCTGATTTTTTTTTTACATTAAAAAAAAAAATGTTTTTACATCTTCTGCACAGGAATAGAGTTGGGGCTGNATTTTTTTTTTACATTAAAAAAAAAAATGTTTTTACATCTTCTGCACAGGAATAGAGTTGGGGCTGTTTAATGAAAGTACTTCCTTCCTTGGATTCACATATTTTTAATATCAATGCTGCCTGTGATGCAGACGTTATTAGGCTGTATCAGCCTTACCTCTGGGATATGGACAGTGTACGGTTGCCCGTGGAATGATGGAGCATTATCATTCACGTCTCCAACCTGGATATTCACAGTGTCTTTCACCACCTGAGGGAGGAAGCATCTTGGTTAGGCTGTGTGACAGAACCAAAGCCACCTCCACACATTTACACAGTTATGCAACCTGACATAGGCCTAAACTGATACGGTGTTACCCATAGAAAACCAAGATTCAATGTGAAAGGAAAGCGTAAACATACTGTACGTGTATGTTAGATTACTCATAGAGCAGTGTAGGTTGAACACAAGTATTTTTCAGCAACTAAACTGCTTTGAGTGAGACAGGTGTCAGAATGATCACATGAGGCAAAGAGAAAAACAAGGGTGAGAATGAAAAAGTGAGACTGGAAAAGAGAGGGTCTGAGTAATCTGGGACTGTGTGTGATATGTGCTCAGGCTATATCTGGGTGTCAGTGTATCACAGTGCAAAGCCTGTCTCTTACCTCTTGAGGGTCACTCACGAAGAACTCAACCTGCATCTCTGACTTGGTCTGGTAGAGACAGACAGCACAAACTTTGAGTAAGATTGGTGAAAAAGAGTAGTGCAAAAAAAGTGGGATAAGACACCGGAACTGTACTATGAAATCAAAAGCCTTTCTTCGGAGATCACTGCATTTTTCCACTGCTCTTTCATCATGATTTGATAATTTTATTTTCTACTTGTTATTTTCCAAATTGTCTCGTGTCTTTTGTTGTACATTTGAAGCTGTTAGCAATGGTGTCTTTGCTGTTCTTACCTCGCGATCAAGCTGCTGTCGAAGCCAGACTACACCAGTGTCTTTGTTTACAGAAAAATATTTGATCGCCTCTTCTCCTGAAATCCCATATATAAGGGGCTCATCCTCTTTATCATCTGCCTTCAGCTGGGCCACCGATGTACCTGCAAGACAGAGTCAAAGGTTAGGTCCTGCAAGGTCCATATTTATTTATATAAAACAGAAATAGACTGGGAGACTGAATACACTTTAATTGCCATTTCATAGCATTTTCTCTGTTTGGCATTGCAGTTAGCTTCTCAGCGCTGACTCGGAAGCTCTTCTCATCTAAATGTTTCAAAATTACACTCTAAACACATACAAAGAAAGATGAAAATGACTTGCCTGCACCTCATATTAAAGAAAAAGGAACACATAACATTAAATTGGTACTGCCATTTAAGTTTGAATTTTGAAATGTTTTAATTGCACAGTTCCCACACAAATGTCCCTTGTGAGTTGCATACCCTTGTTGGGGAGGTTCTTTTTTATGCACATAATGCAGGGAAACTAAATGAAAAAGAGAGACCACTGGGAGGAAAACAGCTACAAGCCACATAAGGGAGGATAATGATACCGCTGTAAAAATATAACACCCTCAGGGTAAAAAAAAAAGCCTTTTTTCTTTTATTTGTTTTGACTGACATATCTGTTTACACATGAAGGCCTGATTGACAGTTTAGACAATTTGCTCCTTATGAGTCTTGCAACAAAAGGACAAAAGTGTTATAAATACAGCAAGCTGCATTTTCATGTAAATGTTACAGATTACACAAACGCACATGCTTCAATACACACTCATGCACACAAACTCACATTCACATACACACAAGCAACCGGGATGTTAGAGGAGCTGGGGCTTTTAATTGTAGCTGCAGTGGTTCACAGATTCATTCATCAGAGACAAAGGAGCTCAGACAGCCCGGCTAATCAAGTCAGAGGAGGAGCACTACTGGGTAGGCAACTCCACCACGCCGAACCAACGAGTCAAAGAGGGCAAGGAGGGGCGTCAAGAATAACATCAAGATGCAGTGACCTGGAAGAACGAGCTTCATTACTGGCCAGGGTAATACTGTACGGGAAGCTCCCTTGTAATAAGATGAAGTGGAGAACTGCAATCAGTACCACAAAAGACACAGAGAGGCAATATCAATATACAATATATTGTATTCTCATTCAATTTGTTCATTCTATTCACCTGCATTGATTCTAAAACCTCAACCAAACCCTGAACCATACAACTACTTCAAGTTGTCCCACCAATGCATGCTGGAACCCTACCATCACCGTGAATAAGAGGCAAGCCGGTNAAGTTGTCCCACCAATGCATGCTGGAACCCTACCATCACCGTGAATAAGAGGCAAGCCGGTATGGAGGATGGATGAATAAATAGAGGAGACACACAGAGGAGAAGCACAGACACACGTGCGCAAACACACACACACACACACACACACACACACACACACACACACACTCTCACTNCTCTCTCTCTCTCTCTCTCTCTCTCTCTTCCTGCAAGTACTTGGTCAGACAATAGAGGTGAAGCCGAACTAAATCAAGCCTGTCACTCACGCCCAAAACTGCTTAACAAAACGACCAATTAGGCTCCACAATCACACACCTCTCTCGTTTTATTAATACACCCCATTTTCCCATGAAAGGATGGCAAAAAATGACTAATTAATATAACGATTTATGAACCTCTCTCATTGCTTCTAATGAGATTTATGCAAATTCACTTGCTTTCAATATTTGGTTGAAGACGTTGCAAATTAAGCATTTTACCTCATAGTCATCAATAACAACAGATTTTTTCCCCACCCTTTTCCTTCCGGCCCTCTCAACTGAGGAAGAATTGTCTGCTCCATGTGGGTAGACATACACTCAAGTGAAAAATAACAAATGGTCATTTGAGAATAAGAGTGTGTCTGGAGCCACTGTGTTGTGGAAGATTAACTCCTGCTCTGGAACAGACAGGCTAACTGAGAACAACACGTTAAAGGGTTTTGTTGTCTTATCAGATTAGAAGTAAGGATGCAGCATGAAAGGCTGTGTTGGACCAGGCTGCGTTTGTGTCTTCAATGAATGAAAATGTTTATTTCATTTTATTACACATAAAGATTAGGTACTTCAGTGTATGCATGAATATGTAAGTTATTATGTACAGTAAAACCAGTGAGCGTGTATTAGAGCTTTGACCATGTTGGACAAGTTCAACTCTAATTTACGCTTAATTTTCTTTGGGTCATTTGGATTGTCTTTCATTTTACTATAGTCAGCAATGACTTGACATCTGCAGGGTGTACAGGGTGAGTCCTGATTTTTTGAGTCTGGCCAAAACTAATACATATATGCAGTATATTGTATCATATTGTGCTTGTGTGCTCTTGTAAATTTAATAAGGACTACATGTCTTAAAAATATAGAATTTTGTTGCATCTTAGTTTTTCAAGTGGTTAAAGTTAGAGTTTAGGAAAATCTCAAGCTCCCGATGAGTATAATAATACAAATCGTGTGTGTGTGTGTGTGTAGTGTGGATAGCCTTCTCGTGCTTATCTTTAACACTGTGGCATCTAGCCCTTTCCCCTGACAAATGATGCTATTTAGCAGCATGTGATGCCAGTATTAATGTTATGAATGATACAGTGCACATTAACAGAGCCCCTCCTCTTCTCCTCCATTTCTGCAACACTGCTCCAATGACAAGAGCGATAGGCTGGAGGAAACGTCTCTCTACCTCACCTCTCTCTCTCCCAATGTTCCCCAAATCTCTTACTCTCTCGCTGCAAACTCCAACTCTCTCTCTCTGAATCTATATTGTTCATCTGCATTCCCATTAAGCACGATAAACCCAAGCAGAGCTTATATATATATATATATATATACAGTACCAGTCAAAAGTTTGGACACACCTTCTCATTCAGTGGTTTTCCTTTATTTTTTTTATTTTCTACATTGTAGATTAATACTGAAGACATCCAAACTATGAAGGAACACATATGGAATTATGTAGTAAACAAAAAAGTGTTAAACAAACCAGAATATGTTTTATATTTTAGATTCTTCAAAGTAGCCACCTTTTGCTTTGATGACAGCTGTGCACACTCTTGGCATTCTCTCTATCAGCCTCATGAGGTAGTCACCTGGAATGGTTTTCCAACAGTCTTGAAGGAGTTCCCAGAGGTGCTGAGCACTTGTTGGCTGCTTTGCCTTCACTCTGCGGTCCAACTCATCCCAAACCATCTCAATTGGGTTTAGGTCAGGTGATTGTGGAGGCCAGGTCATCTGACGCAGCACTCCATCACTCTCTTTCTTGGTCAAGTAGCCCTTACATAGCCTGGAGGTGTGTTTGGGGTCATTGTCCTGTTGAAAAACAAATGATGGTCCCACTAAGCGCAAACCAGATGGGATGGCATGTCGCTGCAGAATGCTGTGGTAGCCATGCTGGTTAAGTGTGCCTTGGATTTTGAATAAATCACCAACAGTGTCACCAGCAAAGCACCCCCATACCATCACACCTCCTCCTCCATGCTTCACGGTGGGAACCACACATGTAGAAACCATCCGCTCGCCTTTTCTGTGTCTCACAAAGACATGGCGGGTGGAACCAAAAATCTCAAATTTGGACTCATCAGACCAAAGGACAGATTTCCACTGGTCTAATGTCCATTGCTTGTGTTTCTTGGCCCATGCAATTCTCTTCTTCTTGTTGTTCTTCCTCAGAAGTGGCTTCTTTGCAGCAATTCGACCATGAAGGCCTGATTCACGCAGTCTCCTCTGAACAGTTGAACTTCAGATGTGTCTGCTACTTGAACTCTGTGAAGCATTTATGTGGGCTCTAATCTGAGGTGCTGTTAATTTGCGGTTTATGAGGCTGGTAACTCTGATGAACTTATCCTCTGCAGCAGAGGTAACTCTTGGTCTTCCTTTCCTGGGGCGGTCCTCATGAGAGCCAGTTTCATCATAGCGTTTGATGGTCTTTGCGACTGCACTTGAGGATACATTCAAAGTTCTTGAAATTTTCCGGATTGACTGACCTTCATGTCTTAAAGTAATGATGGACTGTCGTTTCTCTTTACTGAGTTGAGTGGTTCTTGCCATAATATGGATTAGAACAGTAGTCTTATAGGGCTATTCACTGTATAGACCTTTGTACCAACCCTACCTCTGTACAACACAACTGATGGTCTCAAACACATTAAGAAGGCAAGAAATTCCAGAAATTGACTCTTGACAAGGCACACCTGTTAATTGAAAACCATTCCAGGTGACTACCTCATGAGGCTGATAGAGAGAATGCCAAGAGTGTGCAAAGCTGTCATCAAAGCAAAAGGTGGCTACTTTGAAGAATCTAAAATATAAAACATATTCTGGTTTGTTTAACACTTTTCTGTTCACTACATAATTCCATATGTGTTCCTTCATAGTTTGGATGTCTTCAGTATTAATCTACAATGTAGAAAATAAAAAAAATAAAGGAAAACCATTGAATGAGAAGGCGTGTCCAAACTTTTGACTGGTACTGTATATATATATATAAATAATGGGGTCCTTTAGGTTTAAATGGTTAGAAGTGGAAGAGAATTGTTGAAAGATGTGAATAATAAAGGCCTCAGAGAAGAATAATACAAAATAGAAAGCAGTGGAAAGAGGAAAGTGCGAAAGTGCACAGCAGGAGATTTGTAGAAAAAAGTGACAAATACAGTTCATTACCATAAGTACCTACTCCAAAAGCCGGACTAGGAGCTCTGCATCAACACAAAACATCATTGCCTCACTGTGACAGGCATGAAAAAATACACTGCCGTAAAACAGATGAAATGACAAGGCTTGAAAAGGTGGAAGAATGAAGGTGAAGAGGAGGAGGAAAGTAGGAGGACAGGCTAGCGCATACACATCACCCGTAGGTATTACTCGGCCCAACCTTTTAGGGAGGCAAGGAGGCCAGTGGGGGCGCTAAATCAGCCGCTGGAGGACATCAATCCCTGCTGGATCAATAGGAGTCCTGTGTTAGACAGGGACTAGGCTCGGCCCTGCCATGGGGCCTCAGGCTGGAGAAAGAGAAGGGACTCTAGGCTACAGCCTCTGTTTATTATGTGGGTGACATCTCCAGACCTCTCGTTCATCTAAGCGCTGATTCAGTGGGACAGCCACTGTCAGGACTGCAATTTCGGGTATGTTGTGAATTATGGCTTTGGGTTTTTATGGCACACTGAGGCTCAGTGGGTATATGGGCTATGTTCAGAATGCTGTCCTCCAAAGCAACTGCAAACAAAAGGAAATATGCAGCCGCTGGAATAAAGTGAAGAACTGACAACTGTGGATGACAGGGCAGTGGGAATCTTGATCTTTTTTCTGCTCTTTATAAATACTTGATGAATTGTCTTGAGGCAAAGCCAGTCAGCCTCAGGGTAAAAGTCGTGCAATCAGTAAGCTGATGAGTCAGTATCATGCCACTCATGTTACCACATGTCTATCTGCTGACAAAAAAAAGAGCCTTCAAGAATATCAGCGATGCCAAACTGAAGCCATGCTCTCACATCAATCAGCCCCGTCAAAACTTCACACATTCATATCATCTTCACGCAACTGGCAGCACAAGCTCATTCAGCGTATGCTCTGCATTTTGTTCCTAACTTAACGGTGTAGCTTCAGTTTGTGATTTACTATGTGAATAGAACTATAATTATCTCATCTGGAGATTATGTAAGATTGAAGAAAATTTCTAAAACGTTGGCAAAAAAAAGTAAATCAGTGTTTCCATTTTAACCAGAGATTTTGCATTTATGTGGTTAGAATCTTAGAACAGTTGTCCACCTAGATGAATAGCCATATACTCTTTACTTTTTGTAACCAGGCACCACAACAGCACTGATTTTATCACATAAATACTTACTAAGATGTGATTACAAATGCCAAACAGATCCATCAGACCTAGGATAACAGGGAGAGTGTGGAAAATCACATCCCACCAATTGACTGTATGCTAAAATAACAAAGAGCTATTTCTTTTGCTCATTATTACATCATGTACTTAAAATTACTCTTATGAGCAGTAGAAGGGAATAATACAACAGACGTTTATGCACACTAGTACGCATAATACTATAGTTTTGTTACAATAAGTAACATAAATCTGTGGAGCTAGTTTATGTATGAAAACTCCAAGCAGAGCTCTGTCCAGCTTCAGCCTGAAAAATGTCTGATCTGCCAGAATAACTGGGGGGAAAAAAAAAAAAAAAAAAAAAAANTGTAGTGTGACTAATATTTTGATTACCCTGCATGGATGTGAAGGGCCTTTAAATACTTTAAAGTGAGGTACAATACAATGTAGTGATAATTGATTTTATTAAATGGCAATAACATACCATCAGAAATAATTACTAAACATGTGTTTAATTAATACAAATAATTAAAATATATTAATTGTACATAATAAGGAGTGGAAATATATTTCTATAGTTGTATTGGTCAGGCAGAGCTCTCTGGTCAGAGCAGCGTGCAGCTGTTTCACTGAATTTGACTTATATGAAGTGCTTAAAGGACAATTTACAAGTCAGATTCCAAGCACAAGTCTAAGTCATTGTTTCAGCTTATCTTTTTAAGAGATCCCTTGAGGGTACATGCATTAAATTGCCCCCCCCACCCCCAGTCAAACACACAATAAATTAAACTTTCCTCTTTTTCATTAGAAATAAGATGGAAATGAGTTGAGATCAACTCATCACCGCTTTCTCTGCCCACAGGGCTCTGTGCTGCGTTAATGTCTAGAGATTCAGATTCCTTCTGGGAAGCCAGTTGGTTATGGAAATAAAGCAAGCAGATCTAACCTGGAATGACAATAGCACAGCGGCCAGAAAGTGAGTGCTTGGACCTACATTTCCATACAAAGAGAGGTACATGTGTTTAGAGGGCATCTTTAACAGAGGAAAGAGAGGATGCATGCAGATAGTTTATTTTCCTATGGGATGAAGACGGTCATAGAGTGACTGTAAAACCTATTGCCCAGGGAGGTCAATTAGACAACGAGCAATAAAAGAAAGAGAGAAACTTAATGATTATTCTTGCTGGCCTTGTGCCATGAATAAACAAATGCGACACATTCTCAAATGGACAACTTCCACTGATGATTGCTATTTACTTATGTAATAATTAGTACAAATTACAGCTGGAGTTTCACATGAGAGTTATCTGTTAGAAAAATTGAATTCATCTCGCGGAAATCATTATTACATTAATAGCTGTCTCATTTTCCTCTTTTTTACCCTATCTCTATTTTTCACGGCCCTTCTCATTCCTCTTATCCTTGTGCGTTCGTGCGTGTGTGCACACGTGTGTATGTGTGTGTTTGTGACATCAATAATAGTGATGGCGAAGAAAGCTGAAGACAAATAAGCCACAAGTCTGGCTTTAAGTGACTCCTGTGTTTCAACAACACAGACCATGAGAGTCCTTGGGAGGCTGTGTATTAATCCAGCAGATTTATGACTAAATCTGTCATGGATGGAAGGAGAACACCCTCTGCCTTTCACTTAGCCATTTGTCGGAGAAATACACACCTCCCCGATGACACATCCTGTATGTGTGCACACAGCTTTTAAGTTACTGTATATACTCACCACAATGTTAACATACGCACATTTACAACTAAAGTGTACTGACACATAAAGGCAAACACAGAAACCTGCTAAGCGTAGATGCGACCACATGAGCATACATAGACTGCCTGAAGGTCATCTGGTGTATGTTGAAGTGTGTTGAAGGAAGTTAAAGGATGAGTAAATCGTTCATTCCCTAACCTTCTTGTTAATGTCCGCAAATGTGTTTTGTGTCTGTCACTACATACACAGCATATCAGTATGTGCATGTATGTATTACAAATGTAACTACAAGCTAGGCTATGGCTCATTGTGTTTAAAAAATGAAGAAGCAAGGGTGGAACACATATGGATTGTATACCTGTGGCTTAAAATAAAAAATAATTGAGCATTAACCTCAATTACTATTATAGAACAAAACAAAAATTGCAGCCTGTTTTTTTTTCTCAAAATCTTGCCAGAAGGAGACGCCAAGGGCTTTTCAAGAAGCTGCACAATGACATGCAGAATTGCAGGAGAAGCGATACTAACTACAAATACCTTGAGTAGAGGCATTTTTTAAAGGTAAAGTAAAACATTTCAAATAAAATACAAATATTATGTACTTATGCAGATGTTGCAGAACAAAGGTTGGGTTTTGCATTGCATGAATTTTATCAGCACATTTTGTCACCATAGCGTGTCTGAAGTTGCCTCTGTTGTCCAGATATGAATCATTCATTTGCGCCGCTTAAGACAGGAGCGACTCAACTCGGTGAATCCGAGGAGGACGCGGTGTTAAGACTGAAAGTCCAGCTTAAGACAGGGGTTTCTAATATACCCTAATGGTGAAATGATGAAAATGCAGTGTGACAAAGCTGTGACTAATCAATCCCACTATCAGAGTCAGAGGATGGTGAAGGACACACAGTGAAGGACAGGATGGACAGTCGTCCCACACTTTGGTGAAGAGATGCAGAGCTGTTATTGCAAATTCAGAAAAAAGCTTCACTCTCAGATCTTTGCTGTTACTACAGTATTTTCTATTCCATCCCATTGCATTCTTGCTGTCCCCTACTTCAACACCCTCTGAATCTCTCACTCGCTCCGTCTTTTTTTTTTTTTTTTTTNTTTTTTTTTTTTTTTTTGTCATCCACTCGTCAAACTTCCTCCTGCTTATGGAGGACAGACAGAAGGATACAGGCAGCGCTGATTGGACTGGACAGGTGGTCATGCGCTATTGAAGATCCTGGAAGAATGGTTGTGCCAGTCTGGCCTGGCCTGTCGCGCTGTCACAAAGCAAACAGCTTCCCCTCACACACACATACACAACCACGCAAAAACACACCTCTACTGCAAACATACAAATATGTCCATCAGCACTGGCAATGGCGGCATTGGTACTCCCTAATCCCTTCTCAAGTTTTTGTTCTTTCTTTATGTCTTGTTTTTTTTCCATCTAATTTCAGTGCCTGCCCAAGTTTGTGCTCCCTTTTTCATTCTGTTATTTACCTCTCTTTCTCCCTCCATACACTCCCTCTCTCCTGCTCTGGCCCTCTGCTGACCTCACCAGGCTGACTATTACCTGAGACCAAGCTAAATCATGGTCAGGTAATGGAACATGCCACCTTCATTGTGAAGCCACACACTCACACACACACACATGCACGTACACACAGAATGTACGCCCTCTCCCTTTTGCCCTTTTCCCTTTTCTCTCCCGTTTACATGCTTATCATTTGGCCCTTGTGTTACTGAAATACAATTCTGATGTTGTTTCTGTGAGTGTGGATGGGGATGCTGGGAAATGGCAGCCATCAGGGTCAAGAATGAGGCTGTGTCAATTCAAAGTTGACCTCTGACCCTCACCATGATTTGCTGGATGTTTGTGGAATATTGACTCAGAGAAGTAAGGCTCCTTCTTTGATAGCATGTGAAGGCTGTTTCAGCAGCAGTATGCTTCCCTTGTTTTGGACATTCGGAGAAAAGGCCAGGGAAGTATCCGCAAGGCACAGCTTTTGTTTTTTTATTTAATGGTGACACTCACTTCAAGTTTATCTTCTGTTTCATTGTTCATCATATTTTGTCTGCTAACAACAAAGTCACATCAAAATAAACTCAAAAGCTGGCAGAGCTATCAAATGACACATGCTTAGAAAAGAATCAAAATATTATCACGCTACTACCGTCAAAATATATATGAATATACTGTACATCACATTTATATGCTCAAAAATTACTGAATGGGTCTTTAAGATGCAGTTCCTCCATGACTCCATGAAAACCATATTGAAGTGAGCTAAAACCTCAACATACTGTATCTCTTAAAGTGAAAAAGTAGAAAGATGGGTGTGTTTTGGGGAATGCTTACTTGACTGACACCACCCCACTGTCCAGAATTTGGATTTTCTACTCCTTAAAATGCTGTTCCTTGCAGAAACCTGTGGGTGACATCACAGTTCTAACATCAATGTTTTCTACATCATATGCAAAATACTCAGTGCTCCACCACTTAGCTTTTGCTGAATTAATGCCACCGACTGAGCATCATAATAATTCAGAATCACAGACTCAGTGCTACAAAAGAAGCTGTGCAGTCAGCCTACTTGTCATTATAAAACTGCTTTAGCATTGAGCAAAGATGTGCTGAGCAGTCTAGCCATAGCCATAGCCATTGTGGTACATATTCTGCTTTTTTTTTTCATACAAGCAAAATCAGGAGAAAAAATGTTTTATATAAATAATGTTTTTGCAGGTTTGGTCTGTCCAACATGCAAAAATAACATATTCCTTTGAACAATGTCCATGTTTGCTTGGTGTTTGTTTCTGGATTAATTTTCTGACAACACAGCTTGTGAATACAATGTTTTTTTTTTCTGTTTTTTTTTTTTTAATGATTTTAACCAGCTCCACATGACACTAGCACACTACCTAACTGGGTGGAGGACAGTCTCCACAATCAAGCATTTTCAAATGAATGGAATAGATTTCATGAAGTTGGATTCAAGCTGGATTTAAATATGTTTAGGATTTGTCCTTTCTACTTGACCTGTATGACAAAAAACGACGGCTTCAGGAACGTGTGTCTACAGGACATGATTAACTTTGGGAGTATCAGGGGTTGCTTCTGAGCTATTAACTGGGTTTAGCCATAATCAAAAGTTTGTATAATAATAATAATGGTTGAACCTTGTCATAAAATACTACCAACATCACGGGATCAATGAGAATTGCTTAACTTAATTACTTTTTTTGGGCATTTGCTGTATGCCCCAGATGCAATAAGTGCAATGAACACTTTGCCAAATCTTTTCCTTTGCTAAAGCAACTCCAAAAAAAAAAAAAAAAAAAAAAAAAATGGACTTGCCACATTGTTCTCCCTTCCCTTTTTTATAAATAACTAAGGTGCTGCATCCAGACTTAATTATGGCCACTGTAATATGGCTTCACAGCTTTTCTCACTAGTCCATATGGTGTAACAGTTGTACAAAAGCACTGCACTTCAGCTACTATCTTCACATGTCTGGTCCAGCTCGTCTCAGTGTAGCTGACTGACTGATCAGGCCAGTCCAATGACCACAGATGCCAGCTGGACATTTCTGTACGGACAGACTCACCATAATCTTATATCCCCCTCTCTCTTTTTCTCTCTGCTGTGAAACCTCTTTCACCCTCAAATACCCCATAGCCATTATCTATTCTCATTTTTCCACGAGTGTATCAGTTCCACTTTCAAATTTTCCACTTTCCTATCTTCCTCTGTCTTGACATATCCAATTTCTGCCAGCTCCCCTTCCCCTTATGCACCCTCTGCCCTTGTTTACATCTCTCCTCAGCCCTTTCTCTCCACATTTTCCATTTCTTCTTTGCCTTCGTTGCTTCTCTCCCTCTTTCCTTTCTTATTTTCTTGTGCTCTCCCTCTTCTGAACTGCTTTTTACTCCAGCACTCACCGTTTTCCATGAGGCAGCGGGTTAGATGCCGGGAAGAAAGAGACAGGGTGACAAAGGTGAGAGAGAGAGAGAGAGAGATGNGGGTTAGATGCCGGGAAGAAAGAGACAGGGTGACAAAGGTGAGAGAGAGAGAGAGAGAGATGAACATCGGCAAAAAAAGATGATGGTCATTCTCCAAAATGCAAAGCTTAAAATATGTTCATGCTGACCAGCAGAGGACTGCAATGAGTCTACAGTGTGTATGATGAGACAATAGAGAAAAATAACAGAAAAAGAGAAATGAGATGGTGGTTGTGTGTCCAGATCTGTATGTCCAGATTGTTTGTTAGTCTGCCACCTAACTCTGATGTCCGGCTGCTGCCACTGAAGCTTTTTTCGTCCCCTAACACGCCACACTTGTTTTATGGATTATAAATGAACTCATTATCTGTAGCGCTCATTAGCTTCAGGTCCTAATTAGCCAAAATTAATATTGTTTCCTGATAAAGACACTGGCAAATTGGCAATTGACCTTCTTGGCCAATCTGGAGAGTGCGAGAGTGTGAGATGGGGAGGTGAGGGAAAAAAGGCGGTAACTCAGAGAACTGGAAGGCCAGCTCTCTCTCGCTCTCTCTCTGGTTTTACATGATAAGCAGTGAGTAGTGCACCCGTGGCACCACCGCTCAAACTCTCCACTTTGCAGCTGCGCACAAAGTTCAACCAAATTCAACTTTGACCTGCTCACCGCTGACCTTTTTTCTCCTTTCTCCATCTGTCTGCATATATAGTTGTGGTATATGCTGTGATTGGCATAAACCGTTTTGTATATGCAGTTTGATCTTGCATCAGACAGATAACATAATGTGCATAAGCGAGCGTGAACATGTGTGTGTGTGACTTTCACTGGCTCTTCTTGACTAAGCTATCACGTTTTATTTAAAACTAAGAATCAATTTCTATCAAAGAGGGCTAAATACACCTCAACAAAAACAGACAAAGATGAACAAAATCAAATAAACAAACAGAGATGGTAATAAACAATCTAATGGTTTTAATTTGTGAAGCTCCAAAAAGGGCTAAATATCCCGTGACAAAACAGACAAAGATAAACAATAACAAATAAACAAGCAGTTTGACAGTCACAACCAGTCTAGTGGTTTAATTTGTGAAGTTCCATGTGCCAAATCCAAATCACCAGAGTCCTTATCCCCCTGAGAACACCCAACACCGAGGGGTGGTAACAGCCTCAAACACTGGCCCCAGCAACCTCCAAAGACACAGATCACCACTGAAGATCGGGTCGCAATTGAAACTGGTGTTTCAGGCCAGGATCTAAATACAACACCTCAGCATAGCACGGGGACCTCGCCAAGCCTGACAGGAGCCACACAGCCAGGCGGCACACCCTAGGAAGAAAGACATCCAGGGCGCAGAGCCCTAAGGGAACAGAGGAGAACCAGGACAACAGACAAGCCAAAGAGCCAGGAAGGGCACCCATCAGAGCCCACGACAGCTGACCTTTCATACGCGCCACCAATGAGAGAATAGTTGTATGTGACGAAAACAGAAGTGACACAACATCAGAGGAGAAGCTCATAATCTGCATTTCTGCAATTTCCGAAATTATACAACACAACTTTAAAAATCTTACCGTGGTCTGGACAGAAAGGTGATTGCATGATGAAATGCTAGCAGTCAGACTCGGATACCAAATTTGCAAAATGACATCTAAACCACGGTCATGTTGGCTGTGTCTACCCCAGGGTCTTGATGATGCATGTTGCTACGTCGGTACTACGTTCCATGTGCTGGAACGAGGAGAGTGACGCTTCGATTGCTCTCCGTGATTCAAGTTAGCATGTGAAACCAGCCTAAAACTCTTTCCTGTAATGAAGGATCAGCTCCTCTTTGCAGGAAATGCATGACACGTTTGGGTCAGAAAGGCAGAGGGTACAGTACTATCAACTCAGTATTCTGAGTTAGGAAACTGTGTGTCTGTGTGTGTGCATGTGTGTACTGTGTGTATATTACCGCAGGGATAAACAATGCAGGAATCAGTAGAAGATAAACAGTTAGAAAAACCACGGTATGTCACACACATGGCTCACAGCGCTTAAGTCTGGGATTTGCCAGCCATGAGAACTTCTTACCTCAGTTAAACTACTGCACAGAGAAACAAACAGGAGAGAAAGAGAGAGCAAGAGAGCGAGAGAGAGAGAGAGAGAGAGAGAGTGTGGCTTATTGCTTAAAAAATGATCTGTGCTTCTAAGGAGGCCTGTTAAATGTCAAACACCTTCTCAGCTGTGAGATAAGAGAGAGGAGCTCAATTATACTACACTCTCTCCAAGTCTCCATCCTGTTAACAAACACATACTCGCGCGCATACACATGCACATGCAACACACACAGCACACAGCGACGCACCCTTCTTCCCAGCCTGCAGCCAACATGTACAGATTGACTGATACAGTTAGTTGAAGGGAAGGATCAAAAGATAATAGCTGCAAATGCCAAAGTGACAGCATAATTATTTTTGCGTCGACTAGGCTGTGCTAAAATCGCCTCTCGACAAATGGCGACACACCGAAAATGTGCTGAGGGAGTAAAGGATGAGTGTAACAAGCAAGATAGAGGAAATAAGTGAATGAGAGTGTTCTATAGCAGATGAGGAGAGAAAGAGTGGGATAAAAGTGAGAGGGAGTCACCGGTGTCAGATCTGAGCCAGACTGGTCTGTAAGTAGGGGACATAGAGTGTAAGCAACTTGTCAATTAATCCTATCTGGCACCAGCATGCTGGCCTTTATGAGAACAAATGTCAGCTTTCAAGACAAGGACAAGATAACCTTTCTTCACAGAATGCACCCAGCCTCCGACGGACAACACTGATATTTCACTGCAGGGGCCTAATAGAGTGAAGATGATCTCGAATATTATCTGTACGTTAATAGAATTCTTCACAATTTTTCTGTTATACAAATAAACGGGCCATCTGGTGTAATGGAGCCATACTAATGTTTATATTGCACATTGTAGAGGGAGCGAAGGATGGAGGGAGCAAGTCTGATCCCTACACTTGATAACGCAAATGAAAATAAGTAATAATTTCAGCCATTCTGGCCAACAGTTCCACAAAATAAAGTAAGAGGTTGCATGTGATACGGAAAATGTGTCAACAATTAAGCTAGAGGGAATATGGTGATTAAACAGATTAAAATACTTATTTCCCTTTACAGGAACTTTTTATATTAAAACGTCATGCAAACCCCAATAACAGATATTTTTTTTTTTTTTTTAANTTTTTTTTTTTTTTTTAATATAGTTTCCAAATCGTCTCTGATGACTTTTCAGACATGTAACCTTCTGTTTTTCTTGGAGTTTTCCAAGATGATTAATTTTCCCTTTTAAAAAAAACAATTCTAATATTTTCTCTGTGACTGGAAAATACTTATTTTTTTAAATGCATACTTACATTTACATTAATATATATACTTTTATAGTCATTGTGTAACAACCGCAACACTACATTCATACTTTAGCGACAAGGCTAATATCTTCAATGGCAAAAAATCAATGAAACACTGCGCACACACAGGCAAGCAACATTAACAAATAGAAACACACACACATACATACATATATACACATTCCCCCACCCCACTCCTCCCTTCAGCTTCTCTGCAGTGGAGCAGAGAGAGGTGGTCGCTGATGTGAAACATCAATTTCCAGGTTAGCTGCTCTGTGTTGCTCAGGCAGGTATCAGCCGTGACCCACCTGGGCCAGATAAGCAGCTGGAAGAGGCTGATCTGCCACCCAGCAATGCACTCTATGCACGGTACTGAAGAATGGCATAATACACACACACACACACACACACACACACA
>VXCM01000399.1:61678-101678 GCA_014773175.1 Lucifuga dentata
CACACACACACACACACACACACACACACACACACACACACACACACACACACACACATACACACACATGCACAGAATGTATATATTATTGGGTTCGTTTCTTTGTGATACTGTGACTTGATAATATGACTTTGTTGCTGGAGGTAAACCTGAGGCATTTCAAATATAACACCGCATTGCGTGCATATCTGTAACACACAGATATGCACGCAAGCATGCAAACAAACCAAAATGTGTGCCAATGCCCATACTACAAAACAAAAATCATCAGCAAAAATACAAAAATTCAGAATTTCTGTTTGAGCCAGTCTGCAGACACATTAATTAGTCATTTGTCTGAAATGCCAGTGTGTCTTGCCAAGTTACACTTCGCCTTTTGTTTGAAAATAGCATCTCTAACTGCTAGCCTGCACTTAAAACCCCAGACACAAATGGATACGGACACTAACAGGCAACGTTTAATTTGAGCCCAAGCTTCATTTAGCTCTGTAAAGTGTGTTAGCTAGGTGTGATTCAGCGTGTGAGAGCCCAGCCTCAGGTGGTCAGCTCATCTAACCACTGCCACCATCACAGCGACGCCTGTCAGCTCAGCACCAGCCGCTGTGGCAGTGCTGCTCAACCTAGTGTCGCTCCACATTCCCACAGACAATTTCAATTAACTTTTACAACCCAGAGAAATATCACACACACAGCTGGCTGAAATTCAACACACTCCCTCCCCTTCGTTTCTGTCTCTACTTTCTATCTGGTCATGACGCAGAAACTAGAATACAATAGGTTACGCTGTAGAGGGACAGAAATGGGGAGAGAGATCTGAATGCAGTGAGGCATCCTAGATAGTAATGGTGATAGTCTAAAGAAAACCTAAACGAGTATTACATAAGAAGTTGGGCAGCACAGGTGAAACTTAAAACCAGAATGAAGTCGAGAGCATCGTATCACCTCTGAGCACTTGCTGTGGATGTGGATCTACATGTCTGTGAGATTAAGAAATGACTGAGCTAAACTGAGCTTTTACACTACAACAGCCAGTTGGAAATGCTGGAGAGGGAACTCTGCCCTTTTATATCTTAAGTGTAAAAGTGTGCTTTTTAAAAATACTAAAACTTTTTTCCTCTGTTTGGCTTTACCTACTTATCTGCCTAAGGAAGAAATGCCTTAAATAAGAAAGCTGCTTCAGAATAAAAGCATTCCTGTGCAGGAAAATGCAGGAAAACCTAAGCCTGTAGATATTACTTTGACGCTTGTGCCTTTTGTCATCAAATCAGTTACCTTTATATTGGGCCAAAATAAATAATGCAAAATATATACATATATATCAACCTAGCCAATAAGACATTTCAGAAGATGATAATTCAGAAGAGCATTTATGCAGATTTATGCATTGCTCAATAGGCCCTGTACAGGGGCTGTCCCTTGTGCCTCCTCTCCAAAACCTGCTTGTCCTTGTTTTTGACCCCTGCCTTCAGACATACTGTTGAGGATACAATGCAAAAATATATATCTTAACAAATATTGAATGAGTAACCCTTGATAATGTTTGCTTAACAGTGGTCATGGTGATACTGGAAGAGAAAACTGGAAAGTAGAACTTAATTTAATTTAACGTTCCCTAAAATAAGTGCAATAATTGAACTGCATTGCAGTTTCAAAATATGAAATGTAATTTTCCGGTAGTAGCTGAGTGACACGAGCAGCTTGACTTATTTGATTTTGTTATCGAAAAAAGCCTGGAAAAAAAGGGCTAAATGCTAAAATGCCACGTCTTCCAACTTGGGCAATAGCAAAAGTCAAAGAAAACCGATGAAAGTTGTGACACGAAAGAAGAGAAAGATGCTGCGATGACTCTGAAGCAAAGGTGATGAGTGGATGTGGTGTTTCAAGTATCTGCATGGTCCATACCAACATTAACACATCAAGTGTTGGGTTAAGTGCAGACAATATAACGCAGTGCAGCATTATGATGGATGATGTGTTTGCAGACACCACTGAACCATGGAACCCATTATTTCCTAGGGGAGGAGATGAGGAGCAAGACACCACACGGGCAAGATAAGGGATGATTGACTAAACCAAAACAGAGGTCCCTCATGGATGGCAGTCTGCTGGCATTATTGGGATGCCATGGTGAGAGTCGATGCTAAAGCTTAATGATGGCAGAGAGCTGTCGGCAAAGTAAGGAGATCAAGTGTATCCCCTTTCCAAAATGAGGGAGGAGAGGACGCTTCATGCGGAGGGAAAACCTTCCAGTCATTAAGAACATATCTCCCGGACGCACTGCAGCTGATTTCCTGCTGAGATCAGGTGGTTCCAACCTCAACAGAGACGAATACTTCACTTCTGCTGGTGGGAGATAAGATTTATAGAACCAAGACACACACATGCACACCCTTAAACGCAGTCAGTCTACCTGTGACGCACATAATACGCATCCACCAAGTCAAACTCACAAACAACGACAGATACTGTGGCACTTGCCAAAGCTGCAGGACAGACACACACACACACACACACACACACACACACACACAGCACTTCAATTTGACTAAATGAGGGCCTAAACAGACCTCTGCACTGCTCTGATCACAGTCTAACAATGACCACATCTGCAATGTCTATCCCACGAAAAAGGGCAGCTCTACATGCCAGCCAACATCCCAAAACACTGAATGAACTTTTGATTTGGTCTACCCTCTTCTTTTCTGACCACCCTTTCATTTTATCACTGCTCATCTCTCTTTGTATCTTCTTTCACGCTTCTGCTTGGGAGTATCTCATCTGGACAGACAATGGACAGCAAAGACATAACACTTCCAAGAATAAGCGACTACGTTTAGGATGTTTTCCATGTAAATCGTCCAATAATAAAGTGGCGTGATATATGTTCTGTTTTTATATAGGGAGATATTAGAGTCTCTAGTGCATATGATGTATTGTATATATCTCTATTTGAAATCCTAAAAAAAAAAAACCACACACGTATGATAACAATAGGGCAATAATTTACTCCAGAGGTTTTCCACATAAATTAATCAAGATAAATTGCTTATTCCATATCTATATAGTGGAGGAATCTTGTGGTGTTTTAATAAACCATGAATCCAAGAAAAATACAGACAAGGGGGTCATTCATAAACCACAGCTCCAAATTTACGTGTCTATAAGAGCAAATAGCATCATGCAACCACAATCCCTTATTCATAAATGTCTTCTATCGTCTGATTTATAAGCAGCATTACTATGGTATGTCTCCATTTACGTGTCAAGGAAACTATTCACGCAAAAATTAAGACCCATTTATTTTGGTGGAATATTTTGGCGGTATGAAATCTGGGTGATGTTGTAAACTGTATTCGCCTCACCACATGTGAGCAAATACAGTTTAAAACATCAATAAATTTGATTGAAAACGCTCAATGATCAATAAATTTGATTAAAAATGCCCGCTCAGTTGATCAGTCAGTGTATTTAAATGGCTGGTCTTCCTCAAGCATCAACACCAGCGCTCTCTCTCTCTCTCTCTCTCTCTCTCTCTCTCTCTCTCCCTCCCTCACCACATATCCCCCCCGTCCCCATATGTTGGGACTCCAGCAGGTGTGTGGATGCTGTTGCAGCTTTATGTCCCTCCTTTCTTAAAATTTGGAGCTCTAAAACAGAGGATGTAAGTTTTCTTTGCTGATTTAACGTGTCAGTTTACCTTGAACACCAGAGGAAACAGGATATAGCGTGGTTCTTAAATGTGTAACAGGTCATTACACAGATCTTCATTGGCTTTTTAACCTGTGACACCCCTTACAACAACTATAACAATGCCCTAGTAATGGAACAACAATGCGCCAAGTGACATAAGGAAAGCTTTTTAATGAATGATTCCCATTGCATCTGATGTCAAACAAGTTTCTGAGGGAAAATTCTGAAGCATGTTGTTGGGGTTACTGTCTAGTGTCATCTTGTCAGTAAATTTGAGTTCTGGGTTGAGGCTGAGGTAAGATGAACAAGGAATAACCACTGCAGCTGGTGGGATTATTCAGTCACATCTGTCAATCAGACACACACTCAAACATTCCCATCTTTGAGTTGTGATATTTTTTTAGAAAAATTAATTTTTTACCATCTTGATTTTTCCATAAAGGATATCTTAGAAATGACTCTGTGTGAGTGGAAATGTCAGAGTAAAAGAAGAGTCAGCAAACAATGCTAAAAGCCAGAGTATATTTATTTACAGTTGTTGAGAGAGAGGAAGAGGAAGAGCTTTTGTCTGAAAAGTATTACTGGGACCATCGATACAGAAGCCCAAAGCCAAAGACAGAGTGAGTGTGTGCACATGCTCAGGTCCACAGAACTATGTAAATCAGCTGGCTGGTCAGTGATGCACCGGCAGAGGCTGCCAGGAAGACAGGCCTCTCTCTCCTAACAGGTAATGGCCTAGCTAATCATTTGAAGAACCTGAGGGATAACGGAGCTGGAGTGGCTTTATCTTCAGCCAACTGTCACTAACAGATGTAGAATTCCCAACAAAAAACACAAAAACCAGTTGATGTATAAGTAAGCTTTGCATTGTTTTCTTAATTAGCAAGTCCATGGAAAGCCATGAAACTAATTACAAGTTAAAGCCTCCTGAAAAACTGAAACCACATAAGAAAGGCAATGATTAAAAAAAAACAAAAAAAAAACAAGACTTTGGACTTTTTTATACAGTACTACAATGATTGATTACAAGAAAGGTAGAATGAGGAAGTTCAGGGAGTGGAAGATACAGTATACTGGATGTATATATAATCATAAAATCATAAGAACTGTATCTCAGTGCTGCTATAAGCAGTACATGATGAATCTACATCTTTGCAGCTAGATACTTCAAAAATCTTACTGGTTAGTTAATTACCCAAAAGTGAGAGCTGAAGAGCTGTAGGCACATGTAACCCTGCTGCTGGCCTTATAATGAATTCCATCACACACCTCTCTCCTGCTCCCCCTTTCAATTTTTGAGTGTACAATAATTTATCCCTTATAAATGAACATGTGCTTTAATAATGTTAAACTAAGCCAAACTTTTAAATTTAATCATACAGCAAAGCCTTATGCTCAATTGCAAAAAAAGGAAAAAAAAAAAAAAGCTACAACACACACAAAAACCATCCCAGTAGAGTGTGGAAGTTTCTTATTTTGAACAAATGTTGTGTTCTGTTCGCAAGTTAATTACTCAGTAGAGAGCTTAATCTGCCGAATCAGGGTAAAGTGGATTAGGAGATGAGAGCGTTTAATCAAAGGGTTCTCTCAGTCTAATTACACATCCCATTTCCTGACACAACACATACTGTTATCTGCCACTGCATTTAGAGATCAGCTGCCGTTTAGCTGCCCCCCCAATGACCGAATGATCCCCATGGCATGACAAGAACCTATAAAACATAAACACACACACTCAGACAAAATGGACATGGCAAGTGTAAGAACTGCTGAATAGTCTTGGATTCTGATGTCACTGAGTATATGGTTAATAAATCTAGCCTGTGTCTATGAGCTCAGTCATGATTTTCTACAACAAGCACAAATTAAATACACACACAGTAGACAATTAAATACACATGCACATGAGCCAATACACATACAAACAGATGTTCAGCACAGTTTGTTATGTCTTCCAAATGTCGTGAAATGCTTCTTTTTGTGAAATTAAAAGGAAATCATCCGCTGCATCTTGACTGACAGCAAGTCATTCCACATCAAGACTGTACTAAACTTAATGGTATATAGTTCATGCAGTTCGTATGCCAGTAATGGGAGCTCAAAGTGAGTTTGGAAGCTCAAAGGGGTTTCTCTCACGTGCCTTTATAACACACATGCCCTCCAACTGTGCAGCAACTCTCCCAACACTGTGTCCTGGCTCCTGAAGCAAACTCTCTACTAGTGAGACTGGGAGAGGAGGGACGCACCTTCAGATCAAATATCCATGTTGTGTGTTGGGTTATGTTCCCTCATCCTTCTGATAAATAATCAGCTGCTCCTGGAGTCTGCAGCTACTGGCTCCAAGGCCATGAGCTTCCAGCAGCCGCAGTCCCTGATCTACTCCCTCGACAAGGCCAGACATTAGTGAGTGTGTGTGTGTGTGTGTGTGCGCGCGTGCATGCTCATGCTTGCAGGCCTGGTCAAACTGAAAGAAGCCTACTTCTTTCAGGAAATTCATGCTCTATCATGTATTTCCTGCTTATTCCACTGGCTATTAAGCAACTTGGCTGCAGTACGTCACCTCTCACAGCCTACTCACATGGACTAAAGTGGTGTCATGACATCACCCCAAGTTTAGCCCAGCAACCACCATTGTAACCCAATGCGACCAACCGAGTAATTGTGGAAACCTGATCACTGAGCTGAAGTCATGCAATTTGATCATGCAGGTGCTCATTTATGTTCAGCAAATCTGTGATCAAATAATGGCCTAATGAAGTAGGCATGAAGTTTGGAATATGATTAAACTGCCTCCATTGTGCCCTGAAAATCCAATTTAGCATTTCTTTTCACTGAACACTGAGATGAGAAACTATGTATTTTTAATTCTTTCCTTTATTCAAATCAATAATAAGAGTAACAGCAGCTTTGAAACTGCTATTGGGTTAGCAGTCAGCTGGTCTGCTGGATGATAAGCAGTTTTGAGTTTGATTTGTGAGAAAACATGGGATGTAGGTGTTTTGGGGGTAACAAGGACATCGTGCTTTCTTTGATGATTTCACATCCTCTGCTCACATGACTTAGACATACATGCACTCAAAAATACGCTTGACGCAGTGTTTATGTGTGTGCATAGCTGTGTGGGTGTGTCTGTGTTCAGAGGGTCTCCGCACAAGGACATCTGCTGAGCTAATAAACAATAATCTTGACAAATTGTCACTGTCTGATCACTCAGCACAATCCAGTAATCACAGCAGTGAAGAAGCCATCACAGGCGGCGGCGGGGGCATGACTGACAGCTCTCTGGACCACTGGAAAGTGTTGCTGGATCAAAGCCCACGACTGCCTGAGGAGAGGACAAAGTGATTCATGGCTGGAGCAACCTGGACAGAGTGGTTAGGGAAATTAGTCGTGCCACCCGCATGCCCTTCACTGTTTTGAACACCAGCTGACTGAATGCAAGATGGCTTGCTGCCAAAACAACTTGGAACTGTTGGACAAAGATGCTAACCCAGACAACTAGGAGAGCAAGGAGGATAAACAGGAAGGGTGAAATGAGTGATTTACTGTGGGTGCCATGAGTTTCTGTGAGCTTTGCTTGCTTCTGAACCTTTGGCTCCACAGCAACAAAAACTCTAAGATGATAATGATGCGGAGGACAGTGAAGATTGAGTGAAGAATAGTGAAGATGATGGAAGCTTGGTGGTGTATTTTTATATTTTACAGTTTGACAGTTTCCTGACAGAAAGTGTTAAAAACACTGCACGCATACGTTGTCTTTGTCAGCAACACACAGCTCTAACTCTGAGGGTGCAGATGTGGATAAGTGAATGCTCAAAGACTCAGACAAGGAGTGTTGACAGGCTGGCAGAGTGTAAAGGTCATGTGATAAAAAACAAACTTTTAGGAGGCAATCCAATATAAAGGGTTTTAATTCCAAGCCAGTGACACCCTCAGAGATGATGAAAAGCCAGACATCTTCAAATTGCCCTGTCAATCACTGACACTAAGAAAAATGACAAAAACTAAATAAGAGGAGGGGATAATAGATCCAGGAGGAAACAGATTTAACTATATCTGGTGTTCATGCCATAACTCCCAACCACCTCCCCAAAGCAGAAGGACACACCAGAGAATCCTATAATGACATGGAGATATCAAATCGGGACAAACTCTTTCATCCAGACATCAACACCAGGACATGAAATATCCAAAGCATTCTGAGTGTCTGTAGCTTTTCTGCCAACTATACATCAGAGACACTCCAAAAAATCACCCTCATGACAAACCCCTAGGGTTTTGTTCTCATCACACACACACAGAAATACACCGATACAGGACTTCTATTGCTACCACCTCATCTCTTATGACATTTTGTACTCGCTGTTTTCTCTTTCTCAGTTTATATTTGAGGAATACAGGACCATTCCTGAGCAGTAAACAAGTTGACATATCCATCAACAAAGATGGTGTTACTGTCTTCCAAAAAATCGAGATACATCAAATACAGCATGCTGACACACTCCGCAGAGACTCACCAATAGGTGTGTTTTCATAGATGAGGAGGTAGGTCTCGAAGAAGTAATTCAGGAAGCGTGGTGGGTTGTTGGAGGCTGTGATAAACAGAAAAGATTATGATTTGTGTTACGAAAGTAAGAATTTGTTTTCATATAGATACATCTCCATTTTACTGATTTAACACTATTTCAACCTATAGCTAAGTACAGAAGGCTTTTATTTTACAAACTTGGTGTCTGACAGCTGTGTTGGGAGCCACCAATTGACGAAAGACATGGACAAATTGCATTTTGAAATTCCAGCAGCAGTTCTTGTGTGAACACACTACCACCAGGAGTGCTGGAACAGTTATTAAATAAACCAAGGAAGCCAACTTAAAAAATTAAAGTGATAGAGCTAATGCGTCGTGCTTTTTTTTTTTTTTTTTTTTTAACTACTATTTAATCTAAACAGTTTTCAGAGGCATACTCAAACAAAGCATGGCTACTCCCTGCATGAGCTGTAGCAAAATACGAAGTGCATGGCAGTTTATGACAACTAGGGACTTTTACTGACATTTTCAGAAGCACATAACTGCTTTCTTTGGAAGACAGCTGTCAACACATTTGGAAGTTTTCAAAGCCAGAAATGTCAACACTTCACAAAATAATTGTCGAATTGGTATGGATTTTTCGATGGTTTCTCCTTCAGGTCTTCTTTTGCCACTGCCACAGACCTTTAAGAACAATCACAAACTGAAGTCTGTGGACAACTCAGTTATTGTCAGTTTACTTCACATTTCCAAGGCAAATCGTGATCTTGTTGTGGAATCTAACTGTTGTAAAAGTGCATTCACACACAATAGTAAAAGACAAAGTGTGATTTAGGACAAGTCAGTGCTCTTCTTAATGGAGCACTATCAGTGAGAGCCAGACACTTGGGCTTGTTACCAGTTATAAATATCAGGACGGATTACTTGACAATGGCTTAACTTGGAAGGTATTAAAGGTCAAGTCAAGGTTATCTGTATAGCCCAATATCACATGCAATGTCTCAAAGGGATTTCCAGAACCAAGCAGCAGTGGTTCCTGACCCAGCTCTAGCTCTCTAAGAAGCCAAAAAGTTCCTTAAAAACATAAGCATTAGGGGAAGAATCCTTGAGAGGAGCAAGTCAAAGAGAGTCTCTTTGAATATGGAGGCATGCAATAATAGCCATAGGTGGAAAGGTATTTAACAACAAAGAATGAAACTTTGTGGAAAATACATAACACAACAATTTTAGTATGGTTGGGCAGGTGGGGTAGCAGTTTGTTGGGGAAGTTTCGGAGATGGATGGAGGGACCTAACTTGCAATAGAGAAACAGCATAAGATCTTAGGAGCAGAAAGCCCTCTTTGAATATGAAGCCCATAGCTCGGAGGGGAAGGGGGGCCTAGGAGGGAGTTGATGTTTTTCTTCTATTAGGCCTAAATCATCCATGTTAATTTTCTAATCTGTCAGCTTTGCAGCTTCATTGTCAGTACAAAAATATGTACTGTGTAGCAGTGTCAATGAGAGTGGTGAGATTACAGTAATCATACAAGATGCTGCAGCAATAATTTCTACATTCAGCAGCACTTTGCAGTCCACATAAAAACCATTCTAAACAGAGAATATCAATTAAACATGGAGCATAATGCTGCTGTCAGTTTTGATGATTATATTCCTGCTTTAACTTAAAATTTTAACATGGTCCTCTAGGTAGAGCTAGTTTTATACATTCAGCGTCCATGAAACCCATTCAAACACAATTTGCAAAGGTCAGTCTGAATATACATGTATTTTTTTTTATTTGATTAAAAAGTTAATTAAGATTTTGATATGACTGCTATGATAAAAAAAAAAATACCTAAGAGAAATAAGAGAGTCTTATGTTGATTGCTCTGTGTGTGAGGTAATATCTTCCTTTCAATTGCTACAACAACAGTTTTGCAGCACTATTATAAATAGGAAAATGTGTGTTCTCCTCTGCTCTGTTTGGGCTTTTGTGGTGTCAGAAGACAGTCTGATACATGCTGTTTTGTTGGAAACATCAGGGAACAAAGCTGAAGGTCTTTGATCAGCGGAGCATGTAGGCGTACCATAAAGACACTGAATCGAAAGAAGGGGAGACCAGCCAGTTTGAAGTGTGAGGAATAGACTGAATCAGTCCGCTGAATGTGGGAGCTTTTCTTTCAAACAGTCGTGCGCTCGTGCAGAAGGAGATGCTCATCACTTTGCCAGCATGGCTTTCAGCAGGTGCCAAGAACATAGAGTGTGCTTCACAGAATGGGAGGGTTAACAAGCTCCCATCATACCTGTGGCTTAATTATTGTGGAGCATTGCAGGCTTGGCAAGTGGAATGAGGATAGATTACAGCCACAAAATAATCACAGGAATGATCATCACTTCAATTTGCTGGATGGAGGAGGTAATGCTCAGGGTCAGTGTGCTAATGGGTTAGTTAGAGAGAACAAGAGGGAAGGAGGGAGAAAGAGAGAGGGAGAAAGAAGAGGGAGAGACAGAGTTTCAGGCAAGAAGAAGCAGTAACAGAGGAGGCAAACACAAGGTGTGAGAAGAGAGTGAGAGGTAAGAGGCTGGAGGACTCCAGAGATTTAAAAAAGGACTTGATAAACTCTTTGTGGTTGATGGAAAGAGGTTGTGGCATTCACTTAATAACTTTCCTTGCTGCTTGAGCGCTGGGTGTGATTGGAGATGTCTCCTGCCTGTCACAGTAAGACTGTTACCGTGACTTTCCACAACATTGAAAGCACTCTCACTCTCTGTCACTCTGTCTAGCAGTCACAAAGACACATTCGGCAAGCAGAGAAATATTTTAAAGAACCTCTTTGGCTGAAGAAGAATGCCAGACAGACAACCGGAAGATCGTAAGGGAGAGCAAGAATGAAGAAATGACAGGGATAAATTGTGACAAAAAAATAGCTGAAAAGAAATAGTATGGAAATCAGAAATGGTGAGGATATGGAAAGGTGTAGAACACAGAAGACATAAAGATGAAAAATGAATTTCAGGTATCTGATAATCATTGAACTGTGGCGGCAGTGGGAGAGGTACTGTAAACTTCAAATTAAAAATCTATCAAAACTTTGCTGCTCTTGCAGCAGCCTGGAAGGTATTTTTGTTATGACAAGTAACGGATGACATTAGAAAAGCCATTACATTTTTTCCTTAAAGATGTGTGACTAACAAAAGTATGTTTTAATATGTTTGAATGCTGATGTTCCATTGATATTTTGAAGAATTCATTTTCGTTTACTTATTTGACTTTTATTCAGGAAAGGTTGACTGACCATACATTTTCTTTTTCCAATTTCAACTTGACACTTACACACATTCATACCATTGAGACATCACAAATGTTTACTTTTGGCCACTAAGAAATTAATTGAAAAAATTAAATACAAAGTGAAGCATACTGTACATACTGCACCAGGAACTTACGGCTGTTGTACACATTGCCATAAAGGCCTAATTTGTACAACCACCAGCCACAAATTGAAATCTTGATGTTTGCTTGATGCTGATTTCGAAAAACGACAGCATTTAACTGTAAACCACATTCACTCTTGACAGCTGGGACTCACATTCACAGAAAGGGTGAAGAATAAGGAATGGAAGGAGGAACTTGGCAAATGTCATCCTGCTGCCTAAACCCGCAGTCCACAGCATCACCTGCACCTAGAGGGGGCAGAGAGAGAGAGAGAGAGAGAGAGTTTTAATCGAGTTAATGTCTGTCACGTAGTGTCAGGAAATTTCATCTTTTTATGTTGAGTGGGAAATCTGAGCAGCATAATTGGGAGGCAGAGAAAAGGATTCTCTGTTCTGTATGCCTAAAAGGAAGTGTTTTCTTGTGTGACTGTGTGTGTGTGTGTGTGTGTGTGGTGAGGGGTGAGATGTTGATGATGGCAAATTCACAGCAATAGCTCATTTACACACAGCTTTTATAGCCGTATTCAAGATGTTGCACTGTTAATTGTCTAATAAAGATCACTGTCTGGTGCACGGCACGAAGGAAAAGCAAAGTAGAAATGGTATTTGCAAAGTGTTTATCTGGCGTAGCTTTAGTGAGCCAACTATAAGGCTGAAATTAATGACACATAAAAAAACACTTATATGGAAAGCATAATTAAGATTCATATACGATACTGATGTCTGTGGACGTTCTATGTATGAATGTGCTATCAAAGCTGCTGGCAGGAAAGGGAAAAAGCAGACTGTAAAAGGCTTTTTTTTAGGTTCCTGTAATGTTTCAGTGGCTCACTGGCACACCTAAATGCAGCAGAGCCGTCATTAATACTATTAGTTACCCCTGTGCATTTCCAGCTATGATAAATTCCAATGTCTGTCACAAAAAAAAAAAGTCCATTGCTGAGTGGTTTTCTCAGTAACTCTTCATAGTTATCTATATCGAGACAATGGCAGGCTTACAGAGATAAATGCTGGTATAAAACCTGGATTAAGGCAATTTGCCAACCAGATGTTGGTCCACTGTTGCATGAGGGCACCAGTCAAGGCGCAGCTCAAACAGCTCTCCCCATCTTCCCTTTGTTCAGTCTTTTCATATATCGTTATTTCTCTGATGTTGCTTTCTCCCTCTCTTTCCCTCCCTTTACACTCTCATCACTTGTCACAGTAAGGCCTCGCTGGTCAACTGACTCGATCATGACAATTTAATTTTGAAAGGCCATCTTTCTGAATTCTCCCTCTCCCCAAAGCGCACTGTTTCAGCTAACTGTAAAAATCGGGCAAGTGCAAAAAACAGCAATGAGCATCCTTCAGCTATCTGACAGCAAAATGACACAAAAAGCTAAATAAGCTACAGAAACCCAAGAGAGAGAAGCAATAAAATACAACAAAAATCTTGCTGTGTGTGCCTCGTTGCTCTCCTGTTGCCGTGGCACTGTTAGAGGTACAGTGGGTGTTATGAATTCAATTCAGGCAAAACTGCTAAAATTTACTGGTGAGTGACAAACAGTAGCGAGGAAAAGAATAGCCTCAGTCATGGTATATTGTATATATTTATGTGTGTTGGCGTGCATGCTTGCCTTACTTGTGCACGTGTCAGTATGAATAGACACATTTGTTTTCATTTGGATTCATTTGGATTTCACTTAAGCTAACAAGGCAACCAGCATGGCTATTTCACCTACATGGTTTTTTACTTTCCATATTTCTTCTTTCCTTTCTTCCTTCTTTGTTTTTATCCATCCATTATTGTTATAAACACACCTGACTTCAAATTATTTGGAGTCACTTTTAAAACCATCAAAACCATCAACACAGTTTATTAAACCCCGATCTACAACAGCATTCTAGGTTTGAGTTGATCAGCTAGGATGAGGACAATCAAAAAGCCTATTCTCACCTCTCCATAAACAAAATATAAAATAAAATAAAATCATTGAGAATGCATTAAGGCCTGTAATTATCTTTTTTTCCCGTTTTTAAATCTCCTCTGTTGTTCAGTGAAACACATTCCATTACAAAAAGCTTTTTCTCTACATAATTCCCTAAATAGGATCCAATCACGCTCTATTGATTTTCCTTGCAGAAATGGAAATGGCCAAAAACCAATAGGTAATTTTAGAAGCAACCATTTTGAAACCTCCCGATACAATGCCCTAAAAAACATTTTAGGTACCAAAATCTGATCTGTTAGTCAATACAACTCTTCATTTCCCTGTTCGATTATTCAGTATGATGTAAAGTAGTGATTTCATAGACATGGTCTTCATTTTGGCTGTACATTGTCCCCTGCCATATAGCTAGCAACTTAAAGTCTCTCTCTCTCTCTCTCTCTGCCCCCCCCAAANATTGTCCCCTGCCATATAGCTAGCAACTTAAAGTCTCTCTCTCTCTCTCTCTCTGCCCCCCCCAAACTCTACACTCCAACTTCCCTCATGCACGTTTATCCTGAGTCTTCACTCATCCTTCATCCAAATGCTAAAGGACATTTCTGCATTCCTGAAGTGATGCATGCGTTGTGTATGAGTGATGGATACCGGCTCAGACAGACATGTTGAGTTTGACTCAGGCTTCAAACTACAACCAGTCATCAGCAATTTCTGCCTCTCTGTCCTCACTGGGATGCAGGAGGACACAATCTATAGGCTCCCATTGTCGCCCATGAGCCNCCCCCCCCCAAGGCAAAAATAACTATTAATTTTCTTAATTTAGTCCTCTGTATGTATTTGTATCATTCTTTTAGAAACTACACTGAATCAGTTTATCACTTTCTTTTTTGTCATTCTTTGTCATTCTGCGCAATTGTTTCCCACAAGTCAATTAAAAAAACTATATTTTGGGGGAAAACTGTTACCATTCGTAATTGCCTTGTATGTTGTTCATTTCTAATTAAAGAACCCTGGAGAGCAATTAGTTCACTCTTAGGTTTGTCCTCAGGTGACTGGTGTGACCATACAATTTGCAATTTATGAGGCATGTGTTCAATGTCATCGCAATCACTTCAGTAACAATAGCATAGCATGGGGCGGTCATGAAAATCAAACTCTGCTTCACTGACCAGATACACTGGGTGCAGCATGTTTCACATAATCCAAAATTAATCCAATTCCTTAATTTTTTTCCCCCTTTATTTTTGCATGGACCACACTTCAACTATACTAATTATTTTTTTTACAGTATCAGTAAACATCCAAAAAAAAAAAAAAAAAAAAAAAACCCAACTAAAATTTAATTTTTACTTTTAGTTTAAAGAATTGTTCATAAATTTAGGAGTGAAAGAACGTTCCAATCCTTTGTTTAGAATTTTGTTTTTAGTGGAGCTGCCTTTTGTAGTTTTGAAGGAATTATGAAGGAGTAATATTGAGCAAAGAACAGATGAATGAAATGAAACTAAAGCAACAAAAGTTAGTAATTAGTGCAAAAGCAGGAGCTTAACTTCTTAACTTCAGATGACAAGACTAAACAATGAGCTGGCTCTCAGTGGAAGCTGCAGCACTTTCACTCTCCCTCGCCTGCACTGTCGCTATCTATCAATCCCTCACTTCCATCACTCGCTCCTTCTCTTTGTCAAAATCACTGCTCATCTTCTGCTCACCCCCACCTATTACTATCCCATACCAAAATGGTGCCCAGACTGGTCTCTTCTGTCTGCATTCATTTGTTTTTCCATTCTTTTCATCCTCTCTCTTACTCTCCTTTCTGTTTTTAGTCGTATCCACATTGGTACTTGTTTCGTCATTTTTTGATTTACCACGCAATTTGGCTTGTCCAAATATGACTGCATGCTGTAGTCTTTGTCAGCTACTGTTTTTCTTTCTGCTAAGCTTTGGCAGATATTCATGTCTCCTGTGTCCTGAATGCAAAATGTCAACGTCGCAAACACGTCATGTGTGGGCCGTGTATTTGTTGAGTTGTCTTGTTACATGTGTTTGTGTCTGTCTGTGTACATGATTATTATTTCATTGCACCCCAACAAAACTTTCAATATCATTCTATTACACAATAGATTTCATAATGTAATTGTCATCAAAGTCTTGACTGCTCTCAAATTTTGATGAATTTTGCATTTGTTACATCAGTTGTATATTTATTTATGTAACCAGCATTTAAAAATTTAATCGAATTAATTGTTTATTGTTCATTGGATCCCCATTAGCTTCTGCAAATGCAATTGCTAGTCTTCCTGGGTCCATCAATACAAATACATACATACATACATACATAAGAAAACAAATAAATCAAACAGACGTAAAGCACACAAATTAAACAAGGTATTACATAACTTTAAAAACCATTAAACATTTAAGTTAATATGCACCTCTGTAGCCATAATAAGGCACAATATTTTTGGACCAAATGATTATTAGGAACACATCGAGCTCCCACTGGGGGAAGCTTGGCTGAGACCCTGGCTAGGGTTAGGGTTATATGGGTCTATATGACTTATCTAGCAGTGCTGTGTGATTGAGGCAGTGTAAAGTAAAGAGAAAATCTGGATCATTTGTGCTCTGTCCAGAGAAGCCTGCCTTTCCAAACAGCTGTATCAGGCCTACGGCACTTCATATTATTGATTACACAGCAATTGTGTCTGACTTGTCTTAAACTCAAAGGCACCATTCACACCCTTCGCACGCCTCGGCCGGCAGTTAAATCTGGATTATCACAGCAAATCAATGGCGGATTCCTGCCCACCTTCTGTCCCCATGAAAAAGCCATCACTCATTAGCGGAGTGATCACAGACAGACTGGCAGGCGTTTGGCTTTGTCGGGGAGGAGGGAGGGACAGTGCTGCTCTGATGAGCTGAGTAATTCTTCATTCCTGTCCTCCTGATCTTTTCATCTCCGAGATGACACACACTGCTTTCTGAAAGTCTTACTCAGGAAACCTCACTCACATGACAAGAATGCAGTGTAAACGGGATGGCATCTGGACTGCGTAGCAGGTAGTCCATCTCCAGCAGAAATAATAATCAATCTGACACAGCACGTTGATGTTGAGGAAACTGTTCACTTTGGGTTGTGTCACAAATGAAATGCTGGTGCTGTAGTGTTCCACGTTCACAACTGGTTAGTAGTCAAGGTTTTTGGAATAGAAGTTCAAGACAAAAACGACAACAATGGATACTGTATATATCTAGATGCATAGGTGTGTGTTCCTCTAGAAAGCCACCTGTTGTAGTTTACTGCCACATCAGTGACTAATGCTGCGTTCGAGCTACCTCGAAAGGCGGATTTTTCCCATTTGGAAGTTTTGACTTCCAACCTCAAACTGTTCCAGCCAAATGTAAACAAAAAAGCATGGCTGAACACCAATAAATACTGTAAGATTAAATAAATTTAGTAATAAATGCTAACTAAAGTAAAGTTAGATTACAGGACTGTTTGTACTGGAATGGCTGTGTTGTTTTACAATGATATTAATCACAGTGGGTATTAAACATTTGTGCAGAGAAGTAATATTCTGAAATTATTTACACTTACGTAACAGTGGCAAACAGTTATTATGCACTATAGATAGTTAACTTGGCGATATATTCTGACCTTTTAATTTCAATGTTATGCAAGAAAAAACATTCACTTGTTAGCTGATCATTTACAGAAAAATCTGAGTTCCAAGGTCTGTCGAACGCAACATAAAACTCTGATTTTCTGAGAAACATCTAAATGGTGCGTCCTCATCTTTTACACGGGGTTTTCACAAATCTACCCATGGTCACTGAATCAGTCACACTTAAATGAACCAAACATAACATGACAAAAACAGTTTCAATTTCACTAGATCTGAAGCAGGCCTGTTGTGTTTCACTTGTTCAGAATATAGCTGGACTGAAGTCTACCCTCAGTAAGAGATCACTCACTGACTCCGTACCAGAACAGAAGATGGGGAATCCACTGGACATATGCCAAGACAAACTCTGTTCTTCCACTCAAAAAAGCCCTTACAACTTCTCTTTGATTCTGTATAGACTGACAGGTAGAGCTCCAAAAAGCGCTGTGGTGTGTGTGTGTGTGTGTGTGTGTGTGTGTGTGTGTGTGGATGGGGGTGCAAATGAGAGACAGAGAGAGAGCACAGCTACACAGGACCTGGGGAGACATTAATTATTTGGAACAGTACAGGAATTCTGCAAGACACTGCATTTCCAGCAACCTTTCACAAACTGCTTGAGAAGGCATACCACACACACATACACACACACACACACACACACACACACACACACACACANTGTGTGTGTGTGTGTGTGTGTGTGTGTGTGTGTGTGTGTGTGTGTGTGTGTGTGTGATATGCAGACTAGGAGATGGGATGAAGGAGACGGTGATCAGCGTGACTTGAAGTGAGGTAAATAACGGAGGAGAAGCCTCCCTCTGTGCTACACACTGACTCACAGCCGGGTGAGAGAGTCAACTGCATTTGTCAAGTGAACGCTGAAGAGCTGCAGTGGGAGCACAAGAACGACCCGCAAAAAAACAGCTGCTGCACACTGCTTCAGTGTCTGTGCACACTGATGATGACACACTGGGAGACAGATATCATAAAAAAAAGTATTAATTCCAATTCAACCAGTGATGACCTCAGTAGTTTCAAGGATCATGAAGTCATTTTCTGCCACCAAGATCAACTGACTAGCAGCCGATTTCCTGGAGTGTCAACTATAAACATAATACATAATGTGGCACCCAGATCTCCAAGCTGTTTAGAAACAATTATTAACCACAACAGCTGAATATAAGAATTTTATCAGAATGCGATTATATGGAGAGACAATAGCACCCAGCTACCTGCTACCTGGCATATGTCATTGAATTTAAAAGGACGATTACTTAACCTAATCACTTACATCTGTCATACACCAGGATTTTGTATCGACATCTCATCGATGCTGTGTTAGCATGCATGTGTACATTGTATTGAACAACAATGTAATGCCTCTATCTCATCTAGTGTTTTTTTTTTGGATTGCCCAATTTGATATGGTTTTCTGATTGGCAAGGTAGCTGGATTATGATGAGAATGTTTCTGACAAATGTGATTTATATTTACTTGTCAGGTGTACAAACAACTGTAAAGCATTCACTATACAGCTATATTTGTTAAAATAGCAAATAAAAATATGAAATTCTGGGCTAAGATTATCCACAAATTATGTTTTCAATTATCTCATACGATATTAGATTTAACCTTTGGAAACCAAATAAACTGTCATCAGTACATGAAGATGTAAGAAAATCTTGTCTGCTGCTGCTGCCACCTCTATTGTGCAAACCTGATGAAAACAAAAAAAAAATAGCTTTCTGATTTTAGGCTTTTAGTGTTTGTGGACAAACTGTGGACTGAACATAAAAATACACTACATGAATTTCTCTTGTGCTGAAAAAAAAGGCACAGATCAATAATTTGCTGTCATGTCCCTTGTCCAACTTTCTTTTATACTACTGAGTGTTTTCAGCTACATTTCTCCTTCAGTATCCAGACAAGCTATAGCAGCTTTCAAGAGACAATCAGATGTACTGTTTAATCAATTTCCCCAGTTTTATACCATCACTATTGCAGCAGGCTGTTCATCTCAGTATGTTTGCCTCATCTCAGGCACAGGCCAGAGATATTTTCTGTTATGCCAATCGATAAATTTAATGCCTCCATGATGCAAACTGATTGTCTTTTCCCCAAATTCTGATGATGTCTTACAAATTGCATTTTTTTTTTTTCTTTAGCCAGGCTTTCTTTTTACTTGCCTATTATTCANTTACAAATTGCATTTTTTTTTTTTCTTTAGCCAGGCTTTCTTTTTACTTGCCTATTATTCACTGCAATGAGCTTGGCAAAGCTGTCCCAGCAGAGGCCCGTGTGTATATCAGACAACATAAACACAGACAGCTGTGTCAGAGGGCACCCGATAGCCCGCAGAGACTCATTCATCTCCTTTTGTCTCTCTCTTTGTTAGAGCCCAGTCATTTCACCTCTGCAACAGCTGACTGTTTCAATCCTGCGTGACAGATCAAAACACACCATTTAGTAGCTCCTCTCCAGCACAGGTGACCTTTGCATCTCAACACTTCACCCCTCTCCTCATTCAGCCCCACCTCCCGTCTCACTTCACCCTCATTGTCTCTCCTCCCCTCCCGTCCCTGCGCTTTTAGCCCCACTGCAGGGAGCACTCCATGCGTAAATACCAACAACGAGGATTTGTCACACAACAAAGCTGCGATTAAATTGCTGTTTTGTTTGTTTTACACACCATGGTTATTTCCAGGAGAGACTATGATTTGATATGGTAAATGCTTCTGGCTGAGCTATGAATTTGCAATGCTGTCAGAGAATTGAAAAGCTCGGATTCCTTCATTTTCGTTTTTAGTTTCACACTTACATGATAACAGATCAATACAGAGGCTAGCAATGGAATGAGATGGGGCTACAACCAAATATTTCAGCTATCATCTCCTCTGTAAGAGCACTGGCAATGAGCTGATCCATTGTGAGCCTTCTGTCCAACATGCCAGATCCAGAAATGAAAGCATGCTGTTGTCTCTTAAGGACAGCAGGAACTGATGGTCCACCAGTAATGTAACTGGTCAAGCAGAATCATTTTCTCAGCCCTCGTCTCCTCTCTAACCTGTTTTCTTCAGTTCTGCCTGGCTGCCTTGGCTGATTTAATGACCACATACAACTGTACCAGGGGAGACACAGGTGTAGAGAGGCTGGAAGTGTACAGTGACCATTATCATAAGTATGGGAATGTCATGGTCACAAAAAAAANAAAAAAAAAAAAAAAAAAAAAAAAAAAAAAAAAAAACATGCTGCAAAAGGCAACAAAATAAAAAAAATAAAAATAAAAATACATTTGGTGCATTATTATCTCATCATAAAGTATCATTGTATAAATAGACTGCAATAAAACAATTACAATACTTTGCATTTTATTAGGAGGAAATGATACCTTAAATATGATTTCAAAGGAAGGAAGGAAATAAATAATAAAGCAACATAAATTAAAAAAAAAAAAAAATAACCAGTAAGGTCACATCTCTGAATCATGGCGGTTTAGATTCCTTCACACCTGACAGTCAATCAAGTCTCAACAGTTCAACTTGCATTACAATTTTGATAGATTGACATGGGCTACAACAATAATGACAGTACCAAGGACCTTTATATCAATATTTACCAATTTTCCACATCCTCCAGTGCTTTCTCTCTCTCTCTTTCCTCTTGCTTGATTTTACCCATCTTCCAATTCTATAATGCTTCTAGCTTTCTTGCTCTCATACCTCACCCTTCTTCCAGTCTGAGACCTCATAGGACCGTCCAGCACAGACAATGTATCTGCAATTCATTCCTCTATCCCTCATATTGGGTTTCATTTGAGCCTGTCAGTCAATGCACCTGTCAGATATGGAGTCTCCATTTCACCATCTTTTTTTTTCTTCTCTCTCATATTCTCAATGAATTCAGTGAGAGTGACAGACACTCAGAGGAGGCAACTCTCAGAGGAATGTTTTCCACACAAAATGCATCAGAAAAGGCACCAGCTTCTCTGCAGTTTATCATATGGGTAATTTAGAACATCTGATTTGTTGGAATTTGCAACATATGCGCATCTTTATCTTTTCTGGTATATTTTAACTCCACAGCAGGGGTGACAACAGCAGTGTGTCTGTATTTACACACTGGCGAACTACGGTGAGGATGACAGTGAACCTGCCACAGTTAGGCCAAAATTTCTATGCAACACCTTTTAACATGAATATCCAATGACAGCATTTATCACAGACAGTAAAGCTTGGTCGCTCCTTTTGTGGCCGATGAATTTATTCGGTATAATCCACCTAAACTTCGTGTGTGACAGGGAACTCAAGTGGATCAGTTTCAAAGGAGATGTACATCCAGATGAGATTAGAACACTGTAATCTGACATCACTCTATAAAACGACACACTGGAAATGCAGAACCACTGAAATAATCTCAGCTGCTGTGCCACACAGGTGTGGATCTTAATCAGGGCCTAAACCAAACAGAGGTCCAGGGAAATCTACTATTCAGCTGATGGGTTTGTTGTCTGCATGTATGTTGTCTGCATGCATGTTCACAGGTCAGTTTTCCCTAGCCCAACCCTAACACTCAGTATGAAAGAAGATTTTTATCCATCCACTAACCTGCCATTGCATACTACATTAAAGACAGTGGTCAGATATAAAAATGGACCAATATTCAACAGAATCCCTTTTCTGATTTAGGATAACAGAATCATTAAAATGTGAGGTTTGTTTGCATATGGAAGTTTTGATAAGCTTTGCAGTTTGGTTTTGTTAAGTCAATCAATGATGTCCTGAATGTAGGACTTATGCCAGCGCATGGAAAACATGAAAAATACCATCATCCATATTTCATCATTCATGCTTCCTGGTATACTACTAAAATCAACCTGGATGAATGATTGGAGTTAGAATTAAATCGTAATACGAGTACTAAGAACTACTTAAGTAAAAATGTGTAACTGCAATTGGCTCTGGAAAAGAACGCTTCAAGCTGAGATCAGCCTAAAAATTAATTGCTACAAAAAAACCCAAAAAACTCTGCATTAGTCTGCAGTCTGTCTTCCTGCAGTCTCTCTGTATGAAGGGAAAAAAAAAAAAAGAACTTAATGCACTCCCATCTACAGGTGCTACATGAAAGAACTGAAGTGACCTTGACCATACGATTAAGAGCTGAATTCTTAAACTGGTGGTATTCCCCTTTAACCCAGCGCTGCGTCGCTGCTGCGTTCAGGTGTCACATGAATAAGTAAGTACGGACCAAGGCGCTTCCCATCAGGTACCCCTTGAGTCACCAGGGCTACCTGAGATAACAATGCACACCTGACACCTTTGTGCAAGCATGTACAATACATATATATATACATGCAATACATCTCATTTAATGACTGCCTAATTAACCTGGCAAGAGCAATAATGATCAAACAATAACAGCAGGACTGGACCATAAAAGCAGGAAACATATCTGGAATAAAGTAAGTTCCAGAGTCGATTTTATTTTGGTCTAAAACCTCACCTTTGTTTCCAGTGCAATGTTAGATCATTAAAACATGCTTTATATTGTTACTAAAGAACTTAGAAAACTCCGCCTTTGTGCTAAAATTCAAACAAATTGGCACTACCTACCAAGCACCAAAGTAAACGAAACTTGTGTTACTACTGCGCGTAATTACGCGCAATCATTGTGGGCAGGGGATGTTTAACGACAGCAGTATTATTACGTGAAAACATCTTCTGCGCCGCAGTGATCACTCAAAAACTGATTCATTCTAATAGCGGGATAATTATATCATTATCATTGTCCTACCTGCCTCGTCCGTGTCCGTCGCCGGCTGAGCGCCTTTAGATTCGATTGCCTGTCCTGCTGTGATGCGTTACCAAGTGTCTCTAACCTCTCTCTCCATCTACCTCCCATCCTCCCTTCAANTCTCTCTCTCTCTCTCTCTCTCTCTCTCTCTCTCTCTCCCCTGACGCACTGGTCATTAGAGTTTTACTTCGCAGTGTTCAGAACTGCAAAATCCACCAAGCACAATAAAAACCTTCACTTGTGCGAGGAGCTCCTCATTTGTCTAGCATTTTGTACTAACTCCCCCCAAAACACTCCAGCATTTACAGATGCAACCCAGTGGGTATTAAATATTGTTTCATATGTGAGGCATAAAGATACTAACAAAAATTTGCTTCTGTTTTGCTCGTTTTTAACAAGAACAGCAATCCCCCAATGCATGCAATTTGAAATGCTTCCACATTTTGCATTTGATGAGGTTGGATTTATTATAGGCTTTAAAAAAAAAAAAAAAAAAAAAAAAAAAAAACAGACTGCAGACATATGGCACGGCCCTGTTGCATTTATGCCAGTGAAAAATGTGAAATAATTAGGGTTGGATGTTTTGACGAATAATTTTCCAGCTTCACTGAAGATGACTGAGATTAAAGAGATCTATTTATGAACCTTCTAAATAAGATTATGAGCTAATATATTACACAGATTAAATGTGAAGTCAATTACTTAACCGAGGAGGTCATGGATCTGATTATCATTTTTCAGTGTGATAGCGCCACGTAGTGTATCAAGTAAGAACTACCAAATGAAATTATTCAAAAGTCAGTTTACAAAGAGGAAATTGATGTCGTGTTGTCTCTAATCTTCCTCTCGAAATTTTAATGAGCAGTAATTTTTCAGCAAAATCAAACTAATGATTGTGGTTTATTAAATGTTCTAATTTATTAAAATTCAATTTGAGATCAGGCTCAGTTGTCAAATGCTATTCAGCGATGTGATGTTGATCACAGGGCATGTCTACGAAATGGCTAAGGCATGCTCACCTGTGTCACCCATTTGATATAAGTTTTTAGCCTATACAACCTCAAAATTCAGTTCTTTGATGTTTAGAAGTGTTTTTGTTTTTTTTTTTTTTGTTTGTTCCCCTAAGTGAAATATTATTATACTCATATTATCATTAATATAAGTGAACTAAATAAACACTTGTATGTGGAGTGGCAATTGTGACCTTTGTCAAGGATGCAAAATGTAAAATTGTACACAGTATTTTAATTTATCTACATCAGAATCATGTAATAACCAGTTTACCTATTTTGACATGATTGCTCAACCATGTCAAAGTGACATGTTTTGGATATTTGGCTTATTGCTTGCATTTTTAATTTTGAAACAGTGACTATTGAAAATTCTTGGTCTTAATGGAACTCCTTTATCATGTTGCTCTGCATGTGACAGTGACCAATCTTCATTTGTTTTACTTTTTATCTCTAAGTGCCGTAACAACATTGGACAAATACACTTGACCTTGTAATTTTACATCACAGTCTCCAGCTAAGAGACTGAAGAAAAGATGAGTAACTAAAAGGTTAGTTATGGATCTGACCTGAGCCACTTCTTACATGTAATCCTTTTATAAACTGCCACTCCATTTCCATCCTTCTGTCTCACACCTATTGGTCTTCTTTTCTTACCTGTTGAATGAGGAATAGTGTTAATCATTGTTTGCATTGTAATAGTGAACCTATGGTTAGTGTAGTTACTGACACTATAAATAAACAAACAAACAAACAAACAAATAAACAAAATAAATTATATATAAACATGAATGAATTGAGGAATAACATTGAGGAATTGAGGAGCTAAATTCAACATTTATTCCAGACTAATGCACAAGAAAATAAAATCCCAGTCTCTAAGAGGTACTTTTATATTACATTAACACACCACATCAAAGTCAAACGTATTAGCTGTTAAGGACTGGTTAGAGGTTTTTGTATAGCTCTACAATCTGAATTATCTTGACATTTTAATTTAATATATGCAATGTGTCAGTCTCAATGTAAATCTATTCAACCAAAGGTGAGAGGGGAAACCTGTCACACATTACCTGTCACATAGATTTATCAGCAGGGTCATATAAAGTGATGCATTAATCAAGGAGTTTTTTTTTTGTTTTTTTTTTANTTATCAGCAGGGTCATATAAAGTGATGCATTAATCAAGGAGTTTTTTTTTTGTTTTTTTTTTACATATCTTTGTAATGTTACAATCCAGTACTGTATGTACACACACACGTACAATAACAGCAGAGATGAAGGTATGTCCACACAGTGAAAAGTAGGGCCTTCATCCATATGAATTATCGTATTTCCCATGGGTGCATGGCCAGGTGACAATGCCTCTGTCCTGGATGCACCATTCTGTGTTTTTTTTTCTTAGTTTCTTTCTTTATTCTATCAAGAAACTGTCAGTGAGTTCATGGTGGATTTTCAGAAGTGTGACAAATATGTACATTTAATTTTACACTGCTACATATGTCCTTTTAAACAAATCAAATGGTTCCACATTTATGTTCAAGTTTTGACCACACTCCTGGTTTCTGTGTTCACTTGCACATATAAAACAGCTTCTTCTTATGTCAGTAGTGCTTCATACAGAGTTGAATAAAATCCCTCCTCCTTCTCATGGATTCTAGGTATGTTTCAGCCTATTTCCAAAGCAAATTGTGCTTGCTCCTGCAGTTTAAGACATTTCTCACAGCTATTTTTTTAATCCATCTGTGACTCAAATTGTGATGGATGTACTATTCTTCTTCTAACTTCATCAAATTCAGACTTCACTCTTGTAGTCCAGCAGTGGAATATGTCCACAGGCATATCTCAATGCCATGTCTGTAAATATCTCAGCACCCAAAAGGAGTTTATCATTTCATCCTAGCAAAAATGCTGTTTACTTCATCACATAGAAGTATTTTTATCAAGTACAAAAGAGCATGAATATCTCTGTATATCCTTACATGTTCATTTACAGGTAAATCCTGTGTAAATATTTTACTCACAATGACTGTTGCTGTTCTGATGATGTTTTCTTCCAAGGTTCAAGTGGACCAGTTCAGGCCTAAAAGCAGAAGTATGTCAATGTAACAAAACAAGTTTTTAAAGACACACTACATTGTCGTGTGCTCCAGAAACTTTTTCCTACAGAAAGCTCAAAATTTTAAATTTTATCAGAAACTCTTTTTTCACGGACAATTCTTGATGATGCATAGTTTTGTACCATTGACCAATACGTAGAGTACATTAAAAATATATATTATTTGTCAAAAGTCAATCCAAAATGCCCTCTGCTCTTTTACTCTCTCCTTTTTGCATTGCATTTACTCAATGCCAGCAATGATCCAAAATAATATTTTGCTGCCATCTGGTGGAGATTTCACAAAACCTCAATTTCAAAGTGTATTTGAGGCATCTCATATCTTATGAGTTTATTTAGCCTGCAGAATCAGGCTTCAAAATTTTACCCCCACAGCTTTTGACACAAATGTGAATACTCATGCAATATGTGTTTTCATAATGTGAGGAGACAGTACTTTTTTTTTTTCTTCTTGGAATCCGTGTTTAAGCAAGCAAAGACTTTTTTGACCTTTTACTGGCAGACAGAAACAACATCAACAACATTATTATTCTCCTCCTACACAAAACTCCAGTACAATTCTCAAATGCATGAACTACACAGCAGCATCTGGAGGTTTGAAAGCCAAAACTCTCAGGACCTGACCAAGTAATCAGATACAATTTATCAAAACCCTCTAAACTCCCCATAGATAAGTTTTATCCAGTTATTTACTGTAAATCTGTGTACAAACAGTTGCACACCTTGGGTCTAGGAAGGGTGGATTAAGTGAGTGATATTTAAATTTCAAAAACTATGAACTATGTACATACACTACAAGCCAGAAGTTTGAGGCCACCCCCAGATTAAAAAATAATAATAAGAATAAACACACTGTTTTACAATTTATTGCACAGGAAATAACAAAAATACATACAATAAATGTAACTAATTAGTTTTCAAGAAGAATTTGTCAACAAGAGCATATTCTGTAGCTACTACGGCTTAAGAAATGATTTTTAATGAAGGCATGTCCAGTCTGTGCACTCCAGTTGTGTTCAAACTCCCTTCCCCAAACTCCTTTGCCTATGTGTTTTAATTCAATATCCCAGGTCATTTTGTTATTACAAAATGGGGGGNGGGGGGGGGGGGGTCAGCAATGCTGTGGGTGTGTGTTTTGGGGGAGAGAGATCTGGAGACTTGGTCCATGTTAAAGGAATTACCATTCCATCCTTCAAAGACACCTTACTCCATTCAGTTTACGAAGTATTGGTCAAAATTTCATTCTTCAACAGGACAACGATCCAAAACATTCAGCAAAATCATGGCAAAATTACATCCATTCAAAAGATCAGCAAAAGGTTTTGAGAATTATGACTTGGCTAGAGGGGTTACTTTGACAAAACCAAAGACTGAGCCTGAAACGACTTCAAAGTGCTTTTATGTTGACAAATTCTTCTTGAAGACTAATTGGTTACATTTATTTTATGTATTTTTGTCATTTCCTGTGCAATAAATTGTAAAAGAAATTGTAAAAAAAAAAAAAAAAANAGAAGTGACACAATTGTGTAACCAAGTCCTTAAACTTGAGCACAAAGGGTGTAACAGTCAGGTATAAGTGAGATTACGTATACCTGCTATATGTGAGTTTGCTGAGAGTTGAAAATGCTGATTGACAGGTGGTTGTTGAAGCAAACATTATTATTGATTTTACAATTATTCTGCTGGTAGCTTATGACAATATGTAACATACTATACGACAATTTAAACAGGGTTAAGTTGTGTCTCTCTTACCTCTGTATTCAGGGGATCGTTTTGATCAAATTTAGCATGTTTGATGACATAATTGTGCAACGGCCAGTCCAAAATCAAGCATGAACATGTATTTCTCAGTGTACCTGTAGCATCCCTGCAGAACATAGGACTCCTCTGTGCTTCTAACCACTAAGCCCAATGTGAGAGCTATAAAACATAACAAGGGGAAATAAATAACAATAAAGCCTTATCTTTTGACTCAATCTTTGCATGTTAACAGGTTAAAAGTTAATTCATGCACACACTTGATAGCCATCACACTAATCTACCTCAACATCCTTAACTGGCGACCACTGAGCAACACATTAGCTACCAAACTTGCATGGCAAAATAAAACTCAAATTAACAGAATTTCTATTGATTTTAATTCTTGTGATCCTCTGCTCAGATTTCCAGAATCGTCGGCAGCAAGTGCCACAGGTGGTACATATGCCACAGTTTGAGAACCTCTGCAGTACACAATTTCAACACTACGTAGACTGTTTAACATTTAGTTTTACTCCACTGGATACGCAGTATTTTATTCCAATTTATCTCTAGTCCTATAACTATATGCAATAAAAAAAAATTAACTACAGGTACTTTATTTAGCAATAGCAATAAGTTTCCGTTAAATTAAAAAAATGCCTGTAAGTTTCCAAAGAGGGATGTAATTGTTCTAACAAGTCTCAGTAAACTGAAGGTATGTAAATGATTACCTAAAGGCTAATTGTTGTAACAAATTAAAATTGTATAGTTAGGAATGCTGGATACAAACTATTTGTCAACAATGCATTGTTAGGTAAAGATGGCTAGCACTGAGGATGTTGTTAGCCAACAAAGCTAACAACCGCGATGTAACAAGACAGCCTTCGTATTTATGACCTGACGTTAGGTTAACGTTTTGTTTTTTAGCTTATTGGTTCGTTTGTAAGATTATTATTTTATTTGTTAGATTATTATTTAGTCTGTTAGCTTATTGTTTTGCTCATTATGGTCCTCACCTAGTTCCTCTCATGTAATCATCGTTTTTACATTTAAAAGTTAAGCCATCATTCTTCTCAAAAAGAAACACAAGCGACTCATTTGACAACACTTACTGCTGTTCTGAAAAATGTCCACATTCCTTAATAATCCTAAAATTCAGATGAAAACAGTTTGTCAGCTTCACTAGTATTTGAACCTTACAAACACAGGTACCACTAAACGTTACTAATGGCAGCATTCCATTTAGGTGTTTGTGTGTTTAGGACCGTGGTGTTATGATGCTGGCTCACTATGAACACCTAAATGGAATGGAGCCATAACTGTTATTCGTTACACCTGTGCTTTTCCTGCTATTATAAAACACAGTGTAGTGAGAAAGGTGTACAGTTTATCGAAACCATTCAAATTCTACCTCTAGAAGACATAGCATTTTTCATTTCAACTGGAAGAGTCCTTGACGAATCTAAATGTAGTAAGTTGTTAAATTATTTACAGGTTTTTTTTTTTGTTTTTTTTTTTAACGCTACATTGTCAATGGAGCCACAATGTACAGTATATAGAAAAGTCTTAATTCTTTCCCTCAAAGGTTCTAGCATCATTCCTCTTACATATTGAGTTTGGCTACCAGTCTGTTGCTAGGAGTGTTTTCTATAAATTAATTCAAATGCCAGTCAGCTTAATTTTGCTTTTGCTCCTTTCTTGTGTTCTGTCAAACAGAGTTGCTTTTTTGGAATAGAAGTGCTTTAAAGCAAGCTAGCTCCTTCTATCAGATGCGTAATAAAATATCTGTCAAACTGTCATTATAAATGGGCTGTAAAAATAAGGTATTCTATTGTGTCAAGTGAGAGCTCATTCTGTCAAGAGTAGAAAAGCTATCAAAAATGTGATAAAATGAGATAGCTCATTTATTAGTAGATTTGTATGCCAATTTTGCTAGATGATGTCTTTAGATGTTCACACTTGTATTGTGGATGACTGCTGAACGGGAGTTTAACTATATTCCCAGGGTCCTATGTTCCCCAGTTCAATAATCTGTTAACGCACACATTAATTGTGTGCGTTAACAGACTAACCCTAACCCTAATCCATTATGTGCTCTATATGTGTGCTATAAAAAGCTGGAGAACACAGGACCCTGGGAACATAAGAATAACTCTGCACTACGTTTTTGCAAGGTTTGATATCTGTGCCTCACCCACAAAACTTGTCATTTGCTGCTAGGCCAGCTGTTACTTCAATCTGGATAGTGAAGATTTGCTAAACACTATTAGTAAGAAATAAAGTGCGTATAATTGCTTTTTTTTTTTTTTTTTTTNTTTTTTTTTTTTTTTTTTTGACCTTTGGATTCAAAGCAGTTGTTTGGGTTCAGAGCTCTTGGTTTCAATTATAAGACTGATTGAAGTAATTTTATCTTGGTTACTGGTTAAAATTTACTTTGAAAAGAAGTTTAATGCTGCATCCTACTTGCACTCAAAACATGGAATTTCCAAACTCCAAATGGGAAGAATTCCTACACAGAAAGTCGGGCAATGTTCTTAAACCCTATGTTTAGTACTAACATCATTTCAGTATGGCTGATCACACCGTAAACAGATAATGGTCACAAAATCACAGGCCCAGAAATAGAAAAAAAAAATAATTGCTGAAATTCTCAAGCAGGGTCACAAATACTATGGGAAACTGATTTGTGTGTACCAGTGGATTTGATGAGGGGAATGGGGAGCAGGTGTGTATGTCAGGTGACCAGGCAGAGGGGAGAAACTCAGAGGTGATAGCTGGCAGACAGGTGGAGAATGGCAGGCTTTTGATTAACAGATTAGTGACAAGAAACCACATCTTATAATGAAGTTAGATTCACATGCGGAATTAACAGGTCTGTGTATCACTGTGATGACTTTACCTGGTGAGAAACTCCAAAGAACCAATCTTTAGCCTTTTAATAAAAACACAGCAAGTTTGTGCATTCAGAAATAACTCCCTATTTTTCATGTTGTTGAGATGCCAGTAGTTGTCCTCTTGACCTCATTCTTGCATCTAATAATCACATTTTACACTCAGGGAGCAAGAGAGGTGCTGCTGTGTTTTCAGCAATGTGGTGCTTTGCTAATGACTTTCCAGCTGTCATCTGGAAGGCGCAGGTGCCAAAATGGCAGGAAGGTGAAGAAAGCTCAGCCTATTAAACTGGCACAGTCACGCTAGCTTCCCCTGGCACTCGTAAAAGCCGAGACAATTGCTGGCTGAGGTTAATATGAACCCCCTATTGGTGACGCTTACCAACACTTTTGGAAGGATGCACCACTCAACAGTGCCAAGTGTCACATGGGTTCCAGTTTTAATTTCAGTGTCCCCCATCATTTTGCATGACTGCAGGTGTGTCTTTTTCAGCCTAACCGAGTTGCTCAAGCTCCTAATGGTACCACAGTGATTTTGCAGCCTGCTGCTGTGGATAGGATGAAAGGTTAGAGGTGAGACAACATGAAATTATTTATTATGGTAAAAACACAGTAGGAGAAAACAGATGACTTGCGTGCTGACAGGATAAACTGCATCCAGTGTTTTTGCTTGATTACACACCTAGTGAGGGACTGGGAACAAATCCATTATCGAAAGGGGAGGAGAGACGCCGTGTTCAGAAAACTCTGTGTATATGGGCAGCATGTTGATTTCATCAGCCAAACTACAGCATATACTTGATGTAGGCTGATTAATAACTGGGTTAAAATTTAAACTTTTACATGCAGATTATGCCTAGTTACTGAGGGGAGCAAAACACTGTGCTAGCATAGAGAAAATATTTTATTTCTGTAAAGGACAAGTGGGTTTTTCACATTTAGTTATTCTAACACACAAATGGTGTTATTACTGCATATGAACATGTAGAAAAACATAATTTACTGGTGTTGTCTGTACACCTGAATTTATGAAGAGAAGGATAAAGAGCAATGGTTGCAGGAAGGATAAATAACTGCTGGAGTGAGTGGTGTGTGTGTGGGGGGGGGATCTCTCAGTGGGATGGAGCTGAAAGTTTTGATGTCTCAAGGCAGTTTCATCAATGAACATGGAATGATCCCTACAAACCCCTAGATACACAACACACAGTTGCATGATATAATGTAATATACTTTGAATTGGGCCGAGAATATGTATTTCAGAAATGTACAGGCAATGTCATTTTTAATTCACTCAGCATATTCACTCTTACCTGATTCACTGATTCATTACTGATTCATACTCACTGCCATTTAGCCTTTCTGCCTTCAAGTGGCCTTCAGGAGACACAAGAATGTCTGCAGAAGACACTAGTTGTGCTTAATCTTCATATTACATACTAATATGCACTTTTTAATTTTAGTACAATATTAATATATGACTGGTATTAGAATGCATATGGATGAAGGTATTAAACATGGAGCTTATCCTCCGCATATGATCAAAACTGTCAAATTATTTCTATAGGCTTGCCATTGCTATAGAAAGAGTCCAGTTAGGAGATATTTTCAACACAAAAACTGTGTTCAAAATGTTAATACATTTTGCATACTCTCAGAATATACTGAACACTAGATTTTATTAGAGCTTCCCAGCATTCCAGTGTATTACAGCCCTTCCATAGCCTGTGCTACACAGTTCCCCAGAGCCTGAGCAACTCAGTTGTCAGCCATGTACAATGAACAGTTGCCAGCCTCAGCAGGTTCCCCAACAGTCCTGTGTATCCCTGTTGCAGCACGGTGTCTGCAGCACATCCAGCATTTAGTGACATTGGAATTAAGTGTGGTGGTTGTTTGCCATCTTGATAAGATGATACATGATTCAGCAATTTGTGATAGAACATACTTGCTTCCCAGTCAGATAGAATAGCCCAGCACCATAAAGTCTGGTGTTCTTCCTGTCTGATTGTGACCTCTTTTTGTTTTGTGGTTTGTTGGCTTTCATTTCAGTTGCAACAAGCAAAGATTCCGCCTTAATTATACTGCATTCCTTTATGTTGTATATTATTATCCTACAGTTTACCTCTAAAGAGCTAAAATGCTGTATGTGTTCAACATTGCAGATAATGGACATGAATTTAACCACACGCAAGTAAAGCCAAAGTGCTCTTTAATATGTGTAAAAATGCAAAACTCGTCTTTGCTGCGCGAGCAAAGCCGTCATGATGATGAAATATCAGTGAAACAGACTTACTGCTGACTCTGAGCCATTTTTTGTAAAGCAATTTATTTTTAATTGTTGTAGGAGAACACAGCATGGATGCACACTGATACCCTCTAGACTTTGATAGTTCAAGGATGCTGAAGGAACGTTATATCCCATTTAGGATGAACAACTGTACTCATTCTTTGTTACCTTTTTTCATATCAAAGGGCATATAATGGAGATGAAATGACAAGAATATTTTCCTGCTTTAGGATTTGCTTTGTTAAATGTCATACATCCATTTCAGTGGATTTTTAACTTAATTTTCTCTGTGTAATTGATGACAAGTTTAGGTGTATGTAATGTAAATCACTTTGAAATGCACTATAGAAATGGCACTTACATGACATTGTTTACAGCTCCTGTGTCCTCAAACACTGAAACAGATGTATCTGATACAGAGTGATGGAGTAATTCATCAAGGTTAGGTTTTGACAGATTTTGTGGTGCCAACAGATGGCAGGGTCTTCCTGAATAACAAGGAGCACAGTAGACTTCAGCTTGTTTCTCTTAAAATCATGTTAAAATGAAATTACTGGGAGCAGTTTGGAATGAGCGTAATTTGCTCAGAGAGAGAATGGCAAAATAATCTGATCCCTCTTCTCTCTTTTACTTAATTACACGTCATCCTCATCCTTCATGAAATTTCACTATCACCAAGAAATAAAAGTAGAAACAAAATTCTGCACTAACTTTAATTGCACAACTCTGCAAATACTTTTATTTGTTTTTTTCCACCCATTTTGTTGTCTTTTTGTCTGCCCCTCTTTTTTTATTGTTATTTTTTGTCTTTATTACTCAGTTAAGAGTGTGATGTGGGGAGAGGGGTGACATTTGACAAAGTTACGTATCAAACTCGGGATGCTGTGCCTTAGGCATGAGCAATAAAATAGTAAATATATGTATGTGTGTATACAGTATATATATATATATATATCTATATCTATTAGATAGATTAGATAGTTGGCTGTAAATACTATGCTAGTGGTTTTGACAGCATTACTTCACAGCCTATCTGACACACAAACAGCCAATCATATGATAGGAACAGAGTGCATGATAGACATGAGAAGTAAGCAGCCAAACATTTAGCAGAGATTAAGTCCATTAAGGTATGTTTAGCCAATCAAGAGCTAAGAAACACCAACTCCTGACCTATGAACACACCTGATTAGCAAAATCAGTTGAGCGTGCTGTGGCACTCAAGGAGCAGGATTGAGACTTGCTGACATGATAGGTCCATGTATCCAGGTATGCAATGTATTAACAATATAGTAAAGAAAGAGTCACACAGTATGTCAGTATGTGTGTACAATCACAGATACATTCTAGGGGCTTAACAAGGAGCAATTACCTCTCTAGTGACAGGCACAAGGTAATAACAGTTTCATTACTGCCCTTTACCAAAGAGCTGTGGAATAGAGGTGAGCTGAGATAGGATTTAGGATTTTTTCTCTTCATTTAATTAGAGAATCATATCTTTCTCTGTCGTTTGCATACTACCCCTAAATGAATGTTGCGGTGAATGTGCTGAGAGAACAGAAGACAATGCACCAAGCTGTGAGAATTACAGTCATTTATTTCTAAAAACGCTTCACTTTAGTGTTCTTACTTTTATGACTCTCTTTTCCTGATTCTCCAGTTTCTTCTGTTTCTCTCTCCTGGCTCTTCAAAACACTATAATGTCTTCTCATTAGATATGGGAGAGTAAGGAATCGTTTCTGTTATATATTCCATTAAAAATTGTAGAAAGATTGATGAATCGATGAAGATGTGTCAAAATGTTCACTCTGACACAGCTTGTATCATTTTGTGTCATATATACAGTATTTTATATAATTCAGTAAATTTACAAACAAGAAAATATTTGTTGCATTTTATTGAGCAATGCACCCTTCAGATGGTTTTGGACAAACATCCAATACGTCATTTCAAGTGCTGCCAATTTCATTTAAAAGCATGTAAGTGCAATTTGTATGGAAATATCACGTAACACTTGCTGCCCACTTCCAAAGTGTGTATACTATATATTTTCTGTTTTGTACAATATGGCCTTATGTGACAAGTTCCATGGAGAGCAGCAGCTGAGTGAAATAGGCAGCGTTATGGAGGACAGGTCCAAAATTGCAAGCAAACAAGAGGCTGTGTACTCAGCAGAATTATACTTGAAAAAATCAATATACAATATTCCCCTTTGGTCTTGTTTGGTATATGTGTTTTTAAGAGATTGATCAATGAAATGAATCTCATCCAACATATTCTTGGCTCATCTGTGAAGCTACACTGTGAAATCCAATTATGAGCAGAGGAATATTCGGTAGTCACACTGTGTATGTGTACATTTACGGATGTAGATTATAGGTAAATGCAAAAACGTGATATATCACATTACATGCCTCTTTTCAAGCACATCTCATGTCTTTACACACACACACACACACATTCAAATTTTTAAAGTAATTTCAGTTTAAATTCATTTCATTAAGGCAAACATGGTGACGGTAACCGAGTTAAAAAACCACTAACGCAAAACCAGCAATGACAGCTTGGTGAATATTTCTCCTCTTCTCGCAGTTTAACTTTTCATCACTGTCATTGTCAAAGGCAGAACTAACTGTAACATTAATTGGTAATTTCATTGATGCCATTAACACTGATAAATGTGGTGATGGGATTAGTCAAGCTGTATTATGCTTTAACACCCAAGGCATGTTCCCACATGCAGCAAAATGGGAGACGCTAAAAGAAAATGAGCTTTTCTCAAACTTCCCACTTCTCATTGAGGTTTTATTTCAGAAGAAAAAAAATCATTGCTTTCCAACACAGAAGCAGTCTTTTGGCTACATTGTCAGCTGCTGCAGCCCAGTTATAGACAACATCATCGCAATTCTCCACTGGAAAAACCACAATACTTTTAAATCTTTGCTTAAAATGGGTTTTGACCCTATTATGCAATGTGTATGGGAGCTACTTTGTGATAAAAACTGATTTCCTCCCAAGATAAAGGTAGAGACCATTCTGAAAAGTATTTCAGTTTTCTCAGTTTGTGTGTGAGTGCAATTTTTCTTATATGCAAATCACCATACTGTAGAAAATAACCTCCTCTCAGTTGCTGTTGGGAGGCATGACAATGGAAAAGAGACACTGAACAAGGATCATTCATTCACCATCTTTGTGTAATGCTGCTGAACTTATGTTGTGCTTTGTGTCTACAAGGCTTTAGTCAGCTATTAAAATTAAAGATCATAGGATGACACTCTTCCATTATATAGTGTTAAAAAAAAGATTTTAAAAAAGCCAAGAAAACACCTCCATAATACTCCTCTTTCTATACTAAAAACAGTCAATCAAGGAACTAATCAGGGCCAAAGATAATTTATTGTCAGAGCCTTCTACAGGTTTCTTGTTCTATTGCTGCCAGTCAATAACATTCAGCTTTAGACATGAAGAAAAATCTGTTCTCAGCAAGCTTCACAATTGACGTGAGCTCTGTTTGAATTCTGAAAGCTGACATTATATTTTCAGCACCACATATTTTCTGGACCATCGAAGCTACTTCACATCTTGTTTTATTCCTTTTTGTCTCATCAAAGGCAGTCACTAGTTAGGTCAGACAGAGGAGCTGAAATGATGTTGATGAAGATTTCATGCTTGTTTACAGATATCAGCAATTGATAGCAGTTATATATCTATTTGATTAAATTTGTATTTGGCTCTTCCAGGCATGGATATACTCTAAATAGACAGTAATGTGTGAATTTGTAAGCAAGATCCAACCTTACTTCAAACCACCCTGCTGCCTGTGTGTCAAACAAGAAATAAGTTCAGTTATGATGCACTATTATCCATCTTCTTAATATAAACAGCACATTGTGATGTTGAAATCTCCATTTTGTCAGCCAGGATCTAAAATTATAGTCCAGTCCAAATTACATTTTGTCATCTGCATATCCATAATGAATCACAGATGTATTTGTATGGAGCTGTAGAGCTGATGATGGAAACTCCAGCTAAAATTGTGAACTGAATTTGCATATATTCAGATTAGAGGTTTGTTTGAGATGTCAGTCTCACTTGCTCATTGTTTGTTGCTTCTTACCCCACTGCTCCCTCTGTTGTTGCTGCTCCCTCAATTATCATCCCCGCATCTACCTTCGGGCTCAGCTTATTAATGATTCCCAAGGTGCTTACTAGATTTGCTGTAAACCATTTCACGATTTTAGATGTAAACAAATGGGTCTTATTGTTGGTATTTATTAATGTCAACATATTAAAGGAAGAAAACAGCAACAAAGTAGTTTTCAATTTGTGCAGTTCCAATTAAATAGTCTATTGAAGGGAAAAAGATCATAAAATGTTCCCAAACTAGAGCCAGTTCCCATTCACATAAGTTGTCTAGAAGGCTAAAATGAAGCTGTGTGTGGACACACAACTACACCAGCATGAACTGATAGTGACATAATGACTAAACATTCTAAAGTCCTTTAGAGTGGAATGCCATTCTTTCCACTTCATGATGGGAAATGCCACCCGTTTTGAGTGGTAAAATATATCCACCTACCTTTTGGGGAGTACTTTCAGAGGAAAGAATATATTGAATTGCTTGACATATAGCTGCGCCTGACTGCTCTGGCTCCAGAACTGATTCAAATTTCTAGGGGCTGATCACAGAAATCCCTCTAAAACATATTTTATTATTTAAAATGGATAGTGTTTCCCTTTAAGTTTTCCTTTACTGAAATTGCTGTTAATTTTTCCTTTTTTAAAACATGACCTTTTTCAATGAGGTATCTTATTACCTATGCCAAGGAGGTTGGTTTGGTTTGTTCGTTTGATTGTTTGCAAGACTACTCAAAAAGTTAGGAACCAATTTTGACAAAACTTGCTGAAAGGGTGGGGCATGGCTCACAGAAAAATCCATTCAATGTTAGTAAGGATCTGGATCCAGGGAAGATCAAGGAATTTTTAAAAACAAATTCTAATATAGCAAGATGGGGCATTTTTAATTTTTTTTAAATCAATTTCTGTAAATTAATTACAGCAATCTTTATTTTTAAAAAAGTGTTTAAAAATCTACATTTATCCTATGATAGACTATCAATGCAAACTAATGTGTAGATTATGCTGATTCAGTGAGCAAATGGTTTTGACAGATGTATAGTAGTTACAGAGACAGATTCAGAAAATATTTATAATAGTATTTTCTTTCTCCTTAGGCCAGTATATTATTAGAACAAGACAAATGTTGTCTCGGCTTGTTCAGTCTGGGTGGAGGTATGGGCTCTGATGAGTGTCCTTCTAGTTTTTCATTGGAATTACTGCTCTGTGAAGCAGTGTGTTACTTTATCACACCAATATTTTACCACAGTAACACACACATACCCACACAGCAGCAAATCTACAGTGGGTCATGATGTAAAAATGCTGACCACATACTGTTATAACTTTAGAAACTAAAAATAAGGGATTTTTTTTTCAAGTTAAACCTAGCCCTTAGTAATAAGGAGAAATGTCTAATAAAATCTACAACTTAGAGAGCTAGAGAGCTGCCCTGTTCTGTTACTTAATGAGCCACTGTGTCACAAAGAATACTGGATAATAAATGTATACATGCCCTTTGATGTAATTAGTTGCACTTGGTAAAATTGATTTAAGTACATTCTATTTTTGAATATGCCATATGTTTATAACCTAGCAGTACAACCATAAATTCAGGGGATATGACTCACAGCCTTCACTGCAGAGGAGTAACTGAAGAACTGGCTAGATGAGGTAGATGTTTTGAAAATGAAAACAAAAAAGAATATCAATCGAAAGTAGACATATACAGAGACATATGTATACCTTTTGTTATTACTTCTCTACAGCAAAGAATACCTCAAGACCCTAGCTTATTACCTGGAGAGAGCAAAGCAATATTTTGAAATCTTTCTGGTCTATGATTGAGTGTTTACCTAGTCTTGGGCTGATGCTTGGCAAGGCCTGGAAAGTTTGCCTGACCACAATTAATCATTTCATTTATGGTTGTTGTGATGCTGGGAGGTAAAAACCACGTTGATAGCTTATAATAAACATGCACCCTGTAAAAGGTAAAAAGTACAATAGATGGCAGAAAGCTTTGAAGTTACATTGCCCCTTAACCTACCACAGTTTTATGTCTCTGCTCTTGTTTTGTTTTGCTGCTATTAGTGAGCTGGCAAAGAACTGGCAAAACACCTTGTACTCAACTATATCAATCTAGGGAACAGAACAAAACGTGTGTGTGTGTGTGTGTGTGTGTGTGTGTGTGAGTGTGTATTTATCTCAGTTGTATACCTAACTGGACATTGCGTTAACTGGTCAGTGTGCAAAATTTCTAAATTGCTTGTACAGAGCCCATTTTCAGCTTGTCAAGCCAGTGACCTAGAAAGGTAGCAGAAAAGTTTTTGGGTCAGGGCTCTCTCTCTCTCTCTCTCTCTCTCTCTCTCTCTCTCAGTCACGCATGCCTTGCACAGACAGGTAATGCAGGGAGGCTGGCTTTAGAGAGCATCAAATATTCATGTGTGACTCTGAAGCACTGGCTGCGTTTCCTGCCCTGCAGGTATGCTGCTGCCTTTGCTCCTTTATCACTGTCTGGCTGCACCCATGGGCCCTGAGGTGCTAGATTCTTTATAGCAATATGATTGGACAGTAGGGAAGAGCCAATAGAATGAACTGGCCTGCTGTGGCACAGCACTGTCATATCATGTGTCAGCCAAATGCCCAGTATTGATGGATTACTTACACCAGTTACTGGACTGTTCCGGCGTGCCTCTATCTGTGGACTCCCACCACACCTGAATGACTCTCTGGTTTGTTTGTGTCACATTCCAATTTTTTGATGAGGTCATATCTGTTAATCTCTGATTAAGGACACAGAATGAAGACTTTTTTTTTTTTTTTTTTTTTTTAAA
>VXCM01000400.1:0-140509 GCA_014773175.1 Lucifuga dentata
AAAGAACTTTACTTGTCGGAGTTGTACTGTGTGCTGCATTTGGGTCCAAACCCCACCCGTCACATCGTGTACTGGTAATGGAAACCAAGGCGAAGAGATTTTAAAACATTATGATCAATAACAGCTTTCATAAGTGGAATTATGGCTCAATGTGCAGCTTTTTAGTTAATTGGATCACTGGAGAGAATGATTCATCTTTGGAGGGTTTCAGAGTCATTTAGATTTTTATTTTGTTCATTTCACACAGATATAACTGGGTGAAATTTGTGCAAGCCACTAGCTGCAGTCATTTAGATGATGAATTTTTTGGTTGTAGGGTTAAAAATGTAATGTTAATGGATCAAATTGTGGAGTTGACTGTGAAATGAAACCCGCAGATGTAATTTTTGTGTGTGGGGGTCATCATGTGTACAGCATGTCTGCATTATGTGCAACACAGATGATTACATAGCCTTTCTCCTGTCTCCCTCACCAATGGAAAACAATCAGCATCACTGTTGATTAGTAGGATTATTGATTGGTCTGCTGCCAGATACACGCTCTTCCAGAAGGTCATTAGTGGGGACAGATGCTGTGCACGTTGACCTTGGGAGGAAGAGAGAGAGAGAGAGAGAGAGAGAGAGAGAGGGCATTGGGACAAAGCTGCAGGCTAAGAACAAGGTTGGCGAATGAATCACAGTTTGGTTTCCTGATCCACCGTCCTGTTGGCAGTAAGGACGTCTGGCTGGGACATGTTTGTTTCTAAATCAGACTTCCACAGATGCAGATCAGTAAGATGTGAACCGCTGTGTGGGTCACTATGAGCTCATAGATGGTAAATCTATCAGCCCAAGCACGCGTGGAGCTAATTGAGTTCCTGTCTTTGTCTGGGACGAAGAAGAGGGCGTCCCACTCTCTCAGCCCTTAAGAGTCCTAGACATCCTCTGGTCTGTGACTGACTGAGCGCATGGCTTCAGATTTTCTGATGAGCTTCTGTCCTTTTGTCCCGTCACGATAAAAATATGGGGCAAATCTCACACAGACCACTGATACAGCAATGGACATAATTGTATAGATGAGAGGGTGTTGCACTAAGTCAAAGTTTCATTATCCAGTTATACCAGCATACGTATATCTTTTGTAAACATGCATTGCTACAAGGATCCTCCTGTTCAAACATTGGTTTTGTTTGCAAAATTACTTACTGGACGGAAGACTTTTTTCTTTTGTAAAAACAGAGAGTATCCACAAGATCAACAGCCCTGCGTCAGTTGTAGGTGTTTGAAGGCTGTAAAAGGTTTTCTAAAGGTAGTAATGTTTGCACACTTTGAGTTATGATGGCTCAAGACCAGAAAAGGACTCTGAAACTGCTTATTGTGCATCCACATGTCAAATTCTTAATGAAGAGTTTTCATTCCCAAAAAACAGTAATCAAATTAAATCCAGATGTGTTTTTTAGTCTAAATCCTCACATGAACAGGAGAGGTGAATTTGTTGCAAACAGTGTGTGCATTTCCGTCATCCCTTTATGAAAGATAATGAGTCACGCTATGGAAAATCTTCATCATGGCTTCACATATGAAAGATGCTATTTGCTCACAAGCCTGCTTGATCCATTCAATTAATTAGTTTTGATATAAACTGCTTTCTTTCTGTTGGCTTCAGTCCTGGAAAGAAATTGAATTTTGAATGATATAAACCAATTGTGTTGCATGGGGTCCACCCACTGTGGCTGCAAGCCAAGACCAGCATTCACAAGTGCATTCAGCTCCGGCTGATTAACACGTTGGACTTTCTCATTTTATTTGTAGAGCTGCTGTCATCTGCTGGATGTGATTTATGCCTGGGTCACATGTAAGATTTCTGTCGAATAAATACTAATAAATTTATATTTGTCTCATAGAAAATGAGATTTTCTTTAGCTTGTTAGAAATACAAGCTTGGGATCTTTAGGCAACTTATCAAATTGATGCTGGCATTAGTAAACCTATTGTGATAACGTCATGAGGGTTTTAGGCTGCAGTTTGTCACTCTGACAGCTTTGGTCCTGTTCTGTAAGTAGAAAATGGCTCCCTCTAATGGCCATTATATTTTTAGAACAAGATCTACCCAAAGAATATGAATTAGACGTCCTGCTTTTGATTTACTTTCCACATAATTGTGATACATCTGCTTACATAATAGTATTATGCTCTGAGCTTTGATACTTTGATGTTACACTTGTGTTTTCTATTTCCAGTTTTCAAGATTAATTTCATTAATCACAGATGGACTCATGGTTTTTCTTAAGAGTTGTTGGCTTGTTGGTGAGGTAGTACTTGGTTCAACATGTTGAGAACCACAGCTAAATATTATAAATAATGCTAACACCAACTAATTTAGTGCTACATACTTGTGGAAAGTCACTTTTACAATATTACTGTCACAGGCATGGCACCGTTTTGTTTTTCATTAGAATACTGAGAAACCATGACAAAACTATTTGGGGCTGCATCTATCATATGTAACAAAGATGCTCAACATTAATGGAAATAAGAAAGTTTTTCCTTCACAAATGACTGTTGTAGTAACAACATCTACATAAAACCCTGAAATATTAGGCTACATTATCAAACAGAAGCAAATTGTTCTAATTTGACATGATAAATTTGGGTATTGGTTAAAATTCATACCCCGAATTTTAGCAGTGCTGAAACTGACTCCCACCATCCTACCAGGCTTTCCAAACCAGTGACCCGCTGTTTGTTTTTGTCTCTGAAACCCTTTTAATAAAAGTGCTGCAGCCTCTCTGAGTGTATCTCCATCCTTCAGGAAGGCCGGCAGCATTTTATCCATCAGTTCAGCCTCCTGTCATCCAAGCCCAGCAAAATTAAATCAATGTCTGAAACCAGAGCCGAGGCCTCAACTGCAACAACAGAAATAGAAAATCTAGTTTTGCTGTCTGCTAATGACATTAGTGCGTTCCCTAAATGGTCGCCTACCGTCGTCAAAGAGGAACATAACGGGTATAATTACAGGACGAACACTCACATCTCCATTTTCCTCCAAAACACACATCCTGCTATAGCTCTGTATGGATTACCACCTACACACTTAGACACACATCTAAGTCCACTTCGTCCCCCACACACTCCCCCCAGGCAGGTAATGATTCATTCCTCCTCCATATCATGTTATCCTTTGTAATTAAACTTCTCAAGGTGAACGCAAGGAGAATCGGAAACCACATGTTATTGACCATGTGAGAAATTCATTAATAGAGCTGCATAAGTGTCATTTGAGCCCTCCTTTCAATTTCCGGTAACAGGAGAGATGTAAGATATATCAGGGGAGAAAAAATGGACCAGTCTTATTCCATGTTATGCATTAATTTTTATTTGGTAGGTACAATGGTTAGACAGTATTGTCAGTGGGTATTGTTGCCCCACTGAGATATCCAGAGATATACTGATAACTGCTCTTTAATAAGATAAGATCTCAGTGACAGTCAGCTGTAATGGCTGTTACTCTCCAGTCCTCAGATGGTTTATGTGAAAAGACTAAATCCAAATTCCTCCTGTGATCCATCTCCAGACATCTGCTTTTTCCATGTTTTCTTCTTCCCACAACAGGTTCCTCAGGGCTGTACTTCCCCCAGAATGAGTACATTGAGACGGTGTACGTGGGCCAGCCCGCAGGGACGCCGGTGCTCCAGGTCCACGCCATGCTGGACAGCGACTCTGAACGCCCACATTTCTATCTGTGCTGGTCCAGCCTTGTTAGACTTCCACCCTACAGCCGCTGGTTCCACATGGACATCAAGACTGGAATACTGTCCTTGAATAAAACCCTGGAGGAGAGTGACTTTGCCTTGCTATGTGAGTTGAATGCAAGCGCATTGTAATGGTTATGTATGGTCCAGGTATAGTAAATTTCTTGATGTTTATGCTCTTTGAATACTAATAATGCTTTGGCTTCAATGGAAGTTTTACATTCAGGATGATAATGTAAATGCATACAAGAAAAAAAGAGCTCAGTCATCAATGATGGAAGAAACATCCAGATCCTTTAATTAAGTAAATGTTCTAATACCACAATGGAAAAATGCTCCAAATATCCTGTGTCCTGCAGAAAAATATATGAAATATAAAAGCACTGACTGATTTAATTAGTGGTGCATTAACATGTATCTGGTCTACGTAATGTATCAGTTCTGAAAATCCTCAAAATTAGCGATTTTTCACAGACAGATAATATCTAAAATATAAGAAATATTACCTATAACGCACTGTGCTATTGTGCCTGCCCTAAAACCAGGCGGATTTTTAACAAGGCTGAAATTCAAGGTTTTCAAGGTTTTTAACAGTCAAAATTCAAGTACATTTACTTTAGTTACTCTTGTTTCTTAGAAAGTACTTTCTTAGTTACTTTCTTCATCAGTTATCAGTTCATCAGTTACTTACTCTTATCAGGTACTTTCTTAGTTACTTTCTTCATCAGTTAAAATGCCTGTTGTTTTTCTTTTGGCTATACCTCATCAGATCAGAAGTCCTGGTCTGTGAAGAAATTGTTCCTGCATGCCATGGTGTCTCCAGACTTCATCAAGAAGTCCCTCTGCATCAGCAGAAGCTCTCCTCGGATCACCCTGGACTTCGTCAACGCCACAGTGCCAAACTGTGCTCAGACAGATATGAAGGAACTGTGTTTTCCACACAGAGACACCTCCAACCCCCACATCATGGAAAACAGGTTCTCAGGACCCTTACGGCAACTCCGACGTCTCACCAGAATCAACGTCTGCCCCAACTACACCATCTCTTACAATGTAGAATCAGGTGAGGCAGATTATGTTGCACCCATTTTGTGACATCATTTTGTGGCATCATCATCATCATCAATGCCATCCTAAAAATAATGATACTTCCTGTTTGGCTATAGATATCCCAGCACCGTTTGCTGTGAATGACAACACTACAGAGCTTATCGTGATGGCTCCTTTGGACCGTGAGGAGAGCGAACGTTACAGGCTCCTTCTGGTTTGCACAGTTCAGACAGAAACAGTCATAACCAAAGTGGAAACCTCACTGGACATCTTTGTCAACGATGAGGATGATAACGCACCGTATGTAAACGGAACAGACACAGCAGACATTATTATCAGCTTCAATCGCACCAAGGTAAGAATCTGATGATGTGTGACACAAATCATGCTGTACATATTTCCAGATTCATATTGCCTCCTTTTATGTACAAGGATTTGTTTAGATCACTGCCACGTCTCTCCACAGGGCGGCTCATTTGGCACCTTGTCCGTCTTTGACAGAGATTTAACAGCTATATATCCTATAGACCAGAGTCACAACAGGTATGTTGGGACCTTACTCAACATTGACCCATGGATCAAAGAAACATTTGACATAAAGGGCACCTTCAGGGAAAAGAAGTCTGCTTTTGGAAATATTCGAGAGACCATCCATGACTACCGTAAGTACAGTAATCAAGAGACTACTAACATGAATGTTTGTTTTGACAAAAGTAAGGTGTTATTTCATGTTTTTCTATTTGATTCCAGAGCTTGTCCTAAAGCAGAACTTGTTTGTTACTGAGAATCGCACCCTGCAGCTGGACTACCTGGTCAACGACACCACCTACCCAGGTCCAGAGGGAACAGTGGTGCTGCATTACAACATCACCATCTTACCAGTTCCCATCCACTTTGCTAATATCACCTATGTGTTCACACTGACACGCAGAGCTTCTGCTTATGCACAGGTACTGGGGTCTAGTTTAGCATTCAAATATGAAACCCCTTATTTATTTATAGTAACTTGTAGCCATATTACAGAACTTTCGTCGTCTCATTTTGTTTCACCAGTTCTGCCATAATAGAACTTATGAAACTAAAGTGTCAAGATAGGATATTTCCAATTTTCAGAATTCTTCTTATTCCTAATGTTCTAAATCCTAAGGCCATAAACAGAACTTATTGGATAAGTTAAGATTCCAGAGGTTGGATGTTTCCATATTATAATCCTTAATTATTGTGTGACAACTTGCAAACTATATACAGTAACTAGTTAAAGAAGAAGAGGTACTTAGTGGTGGCAGCGCTACTCAAGGCTATCTGCACACTCAAGCAGTAATTAAGATTCGTTATATGCTATTTTAAGAAAGAAGGTTTTGTTGATGTATACAGATATAAGAAATATTACATGACCAAGAAAATCTGTTACTTGATTACAGAGATACTGTAGGTGTTAGGAGATAGGTGTTTAGGCAACTCAGTATGTCCAAAAACAAAAATTAGCAGCTCAGGCCTCTGCTGGATGACCCATGACCCATGACACGCTTGTAAATACAAGTCATGAGATGTCGGGATGTCTGACTGAGATGCTCAGACTTTCTCAAATAAGGCATTTGGTTTTCAATGCTTCAAAAAAATTATAAAAATGAGAGTCAGTAGAGGGTGACAATGGATCACCTATTTTTATTACTGTAATAATTACAGTAACAGAAATGTGACTAATGCAAAGCTTTTGATGCTGCCAAAGGTGAAATGCAGTATAGTAGCTCCTCAACGTCTCTTCAAAATTTGAAGGTTACAATGATCTCTGCCCCTGTGGGGTAAGATTCAGTCTGAACTCACTCGAATTGACTCTGGAACACACTGGAAGTCTGCCATCTGCTGGTTCAGTCAAAACAAAAACCATCACAGTCTGTAAAAGTGTTATCGATACATCAGCCTTTGACCTAGATTCCTTGCTATCATTCAACAGTATCCATTACTCATCATTGTTTGGTCTTTACCATCTTTTTTTCTCATGTCATATCTCATTTTCATCCTTTTTCAGGTTGGTAGAGTCTGTGTGGAAAACTGCCTGCAGTTCGATGGCTTTGGTGTCACATACCAGCTGGAGGTGTCAGATAAAAACGTGTCCACTGACGTGCAGTCCTGCTATGCGGCCATAAGCATCACACAGAGCCCAAAGGAGATGTGGGGACTTCTGTATGTGAACGACACCGAGGTGCTGCGCAGGCCTGAGTGCCAGGACCTGCAGTACTCGGTTATAGCTCAGGAGGAGCACAAGCAGCTGCAGGCCAGCACTCAGATTCTTATCGTACTCGATGGGGAAGGTAAGAGACTGTAGACACACGTGCTGCAGAACAGTTTGTTCTGTTCATATTTCTGACATTATCTTGTGTTACACTGCAGACAAGGCCAGTCAGGAGAACCAGCAGTTCCTCTCCTGTGCAGAAAGCAGACAGCGAGGAGACTGTGAGTCCATCCGCGGCCTCGGGGCAACAACAGGGAGATGCCAGTGGAGGCAAGGCACAGAGAAAGGTGCAGATTTGTACTTGAATGCATCACAACAAATTCCTTAAAGAAGTACACCTGTTTTTGCATGTTTGATCCCAATATATACAACCTGCATACACGTTACGGACAACCATTTCCCAAAACATACTACTGGAGCAGGAAGTAGAATTATTCTTCTTACGTTCCAGACTGCCATTGGTTTCAGAATATTCCAATACACTATTAAAATCAACTTCTATAGACTTGAAATGTGGTTGAGATAAGTAATCCATCACAGCGATCTATTACATCTATTACATCATCTATTACAGTTTTTTTTTTTTTTTTTTTTTTTTTGTCGAAGTAAATTTATTTAGCCAATCCAACATGGAGCTGCATGGAAGAAAATGTATGTCTCTGCCAGGAAATGTAGTCCCAGGAGAAGATGGCTTTTACCAATAAATAAAAACAACCATGCCTTCTACAATCAGACATAAATGTTAGCAGGCGAAATATTCAAACGGGTAAAGAAAATGGATGGATGGATGGATGGATNCAGACATAAATGTTAGCAGGCGAAATATTCAAACGGGTAAAGAAAATGGATGGATGGATGGATGGATATATCACCTGAATGTTTGATTTTGAAAAATTAAAGGACTTGGCAAAATAACAGGAAAACTATTTTCCAAAATATAAAACTGTTTGTGTTTTGGAAAATGGTGTCAGTAATATAACATGTATGGGGTAGTATTTATTGGACTTAAACATGGAAACTCACAAGTATGTTCCTTTAAGCTGTTTATTTTTTTTTAATATATCCCATGTGATATTTATATATTGTATGTCACTTTTAAACCCAATAACCATTTCTACTTAATTCTGAGACTATTTTACAGTTAAACTAGAATAAGTTTGGTCATCCTATACTGTTAATTTAACTTTAAAAATCACCTGAGTTGCTTTGGCTTCTTTTTGCTTCTAATATAAAGGGAACAAATGAAAAGCCTAAAGGAAAAATCACCTCCAACAGCTTTAGCCTGTTGACTAAAGAGAAACATCCTGGAACAAGAAGCAATGGGGTTCATGATGTGGTCTTAATTTTGATCAGCATCAGCACTAACAATATGTAGCTGTTTACTGCTGAATGTGCATCTTTAAACTCTCTATTTTAGGCTGATGTCATGAGAGCCAAATACACTTCTAAACTATTAAATATTTACTTGAGATTAAATTCACTGAAAATGGAAACATGTGGTTCTGAATCTGGGCTCATGTTGTTTATCATCTGGTTATGTTTTTTTCCCACTTAGCCTTTTCCTTCCCTTATGATTCCAGGAATATCCGAGAATTACTCTACCTGCTCCCCGGACCTCCGCACATGTCCAGATGGAGTTTGTGATGCAGTTGAAAGCAAAGATATGTCAATATGCCCACAAGATTGCACAAGTAAGAAACACAGGCCTGGAGTTCTGATGCTGCTGAGTTTCTATAAGTTTTCTAAGACATTAAGCATTTAAAACACATTTTCTTTTTTGCATTATTACATAGAAATCTTTGAATATGAGCATTATGTTCACATTGTTTTGTTTGTCTCTGAAGAGGAGACTGTTATCGGGGGTCATGAAAGAGGCCTGATGTTTGGAATCAAAGCTGGCTATGGAACCTGCTACTGCTACTCTGAGAAATGTTTCTGTGAGAAAGACGATGTTGTGGGTGAGTTGTCACAAATCACACAAAACCATCAGAAAATCACATCAGAAATACATCCAAAATAGATTGTTGCTTTATTGCTTGACTTTGTCTCATCCAGAGGCTATATGTGAAGACACGTGTAAGACCATCATTGCCACGGCTCTGCTCCTCTCCTTCATCGTCTCCATCCTCCTGTCCTCATACTTCATCCACCGGTACCACAAGAACTCACTCAAGCCCCCGATCGCATCTGCTGAGATGACTTTCCGCCGGCCAGCCCAGGCTTACCCAATCAGCTTCCCTGCTAACAACATACGCCGAGGCTCACAGGAATCCATCGAGACCGACACCTTCAAAATACCTGTAAGCTGTTTCTCTCAACCTTTCACACACTTTTCCTCAGTACTGTACTGAATGTTGGGCCGATTCAGAAGTCAGACATTTTTATGTTATTTTAACAGGAGGATCCTAAATGGGAATTTCCTCGTAAAAACCTGGTTCTTGGCAAAACTTTAGGTGAAGGAGAGTTTGGGAAAGTTGTCAAGGCAACAGCATTCAGGCTGAAAGGAAAAGCCGGTTACACTACAGTGGCTGTAAAAATGCTTAAAGGTAAGACAGGCCAACAAGCTGAGAAGTAATGGCGATATGTCTAAAAGATGAATGGTTGCTTCATTTGAATTCCCTCTTTTCCGTCCAAATAGAAAACGCCTCGCACAGTGAGCTGCGTGACCTGCTGTCAGAATTCACTTTACTGAAGCAAGTCAACCATCCACACGTCATAAAGATGTATGGAGCATGCAGCCAGGACGGTAAGGACTCATTCCTCCCACCATCATCCCTGAGGACATGTGTGTTGCACATGGATTCTAACTGCTGCATTTTTCTGAATAGGTCCTTTGTATCTCATTGTGGAATATGCCAAATATGGGTCTCTCCGAAACTTCCTGCGAGAGAGTCGGAAAGTTGGCCCGAGCTACATGGGCAGGGATGCCAACCGCAATTCCAGCTACCTGGAAAACCCAGATGACAGGGCGCTCACTATGGGTGACCTGATCTCCTTTGCATGGCAGATCTCCAGAGGCATGCAGTACCTGGCAGAGATGAAGGTATATGCTTCGCAAGCTGATCTTTGTCAGAATTGTATTGACTACTGAAATTTGTGTTTCAAACAAGAGGAGTTTGACGAGCATTTTTGTTCCACAGCTCGTCCACAGAGACCTCGCAGCAAGGAATGTCCTTGTAGCTGAGGGACGAAAGATGAAAATCTCAGACTTTGGCCTTTCCAGAGATGTGTATGAAGAGGACTCATATGTTAAGAGGAGCAAGGTAAAAAAAAAAAAAAAAAAANAAAAAAAAAAAAAAAAAAGAGAGATGCTTCAGTTTTCATTTTCTTATTTTTACTGCAGCCTTTTAAATGAAATGAACTAATCCAATATTGCTGTTTTCCAGGGTCGTATACCTGTTAAATGGATGGCAATAGAATCGTTATTTGATCACATTTACACAACACAAAGTGATGTGTGAGTACTTTTAAGTCTTTGAGTTATTAGACAAATTATCCCATGCACAGTTATTTCAGTATTCTTATTCCTGAACTCTGGTGTCTTCTTCCATGTTCCTCCAGCTGGTCTTTTGGTGTACTGTTGTGGGAGATAGTGACACTGGGAGGAAATCCATACCCAGGTATTGCTCCTGAACGCCTCTTTAACCTCCTTAAAACTGGCTACAGGATGGAGAGACCAGAGAACTGCTCAGAGGAAATGTGAGCTCTACTCTGTTACTTTACAACACCTCCTCATTTCTCATTTCTTTTGAGTGCAATAACTCCCCTCCACCACATTTAGACATGCATTCATGGAAAATTACTTTGCTGGTGAATTTATTGGAACGTATTTTACCCATGGTACAATTTTTTTTCTCCATAGGTATAACCTCATGCTTCGATGCTGGAAACAAGAGTCAGACAAGAGGCCCACATTCTCAGACATCAGCAAAGAGCTGGAAAAGATGATGGTGAAAAGTCGGGTATGATGAAGTTCTATATTACAAGAAGTTATTCATTATCCAGCACAGGAAAGTATAGTCAGGGGAAAATATTAATCTGCCTCTTGCCATGCATTACAAAACTTACACCATGCATCTTGCCTTTGACATCTGGCAAAAGTCAGAAGTGCTGGATAACACATTTACTGTTGGCTTGCCGTTTAGATTCACATACACATATCACACACACCTAAAATGTTACATGTCCAGCATTGGTTAAATGTATGATCTGTCAGTCTCTCCAGGCACTTTAGATACCATAATTACTGTTTCAGGGGCAATCCTAAAATGTGGCCTTGAGCACTATAATCACAGAGCATGCCAGTCAGGCTCTTGTTGTTAAAGAGAGGCTAAATATAGAGGCTTTAAGGACAGGGGAATGCAGACATCCCAGAATACGTCAGGCCAGTTCTTCAGTTTTATCAAAGGAGCCAGTGGACAGGTTAATTCTTTAAAAACAGCCAAGAAGACTGATAAATGAATAACGATAACTGAATAAAAACTTTGTGTGTGCATGTGTGTGCGTGCGTGCGTGTGTGTATGTGTGTGTGTGTGTGTGTGTGTGTGTGTGTGTGTATGTGTGTGTGTGTGTGTATAAGGAATGCTTTATAAAGGTAATAGGTAACCTAATTGCTTTATTCAGTTGTTAGTGCTTTATCAATAATGAGCCATTAATAAGACAAACATTTGGGTTACCAGCTATTACATTGGAGAATCCACATTGAGCATTTTGCCGGAGGCTAACTCATTTTACAACAACTCAGTTTTTTAGGTCAAAAATATGTTTATACTACTCTTTTATTATGCAGTCCTTAAAAGTATAGTTAGATATGGAATAATGGCACAGTCCTGAAATCTGACTGTGCAAGTTTAATCTGAAATTGCTCTTCTGGTGCAGCCTGTATTGAAACTTAAACAACTGTGCAGGCACATATTTTATGAGCAGTCTATAATCAGATAGACTGAAACAAGAGTGTCCAACCTGACTTAAAATCTCTGCTCTGTATTTCAGCTTTTACCTCCCAGTAAGAGGTTCAGGGTTCCTCAGTGTAAGCTAAATCCCTTTAAACATTCATTTATAACTCATTTCTTTGACAAACACCTGAAAGTAAGGTGTTGCTGGTCACAGGTGTTGTGCAATATGCTTTGTTGGCACAAGCGATTGTGTTGTGCATGTGTGTATTCAGCAAGCATGCATAAATGTGATGAATATTGGTATTAATTGTGATACTGTTACTGTCTGTGAGAGTGTGTTTTGCTTTACTATATAACCACTGGCAGGCTGATTTATTGACTGGTCGAGTTTATGATGTTTTTAATTATGGTGGATGAGATGCTGTGAGTCCAATACAAATTTGTCCACTGGGCCGATAAAGTAAATCACTACAATAATCCATCAGGAAGCTGTAAATGTAATAAGTTGTTAATAAAGGAATTATGGTCCGGATGCTCTGCAGCCTTTTCCCAGAAGTTATGTGGTCAAACTACCCATTGGAGGGTCTTCTGATGAATTAAAGAGCTATAAAGAGACAAAGCAAGTTATGATGGACAAAGATATACATACAATAGTCAAGGGGATTTCTCAACCTGGCAACCCAAAAGTTGTTTTTATTAGTAGCTTATTAATTAACCATTTATGAAGCCACTGGTTACAACTTACTTTCTTTTTATAAAGAATGTTTTACTGATATTTCTTGCAGTGTGAGTGTGTGTGAGAGAAAGAGAGAGAGAGAGAGAGAGAGAGAGAGAGCTGTAGTGTGGGCAGACTTAGCATTAGCGTGCTGTGGCTCCTCTCCTCGCCGATTAGTCTAATCAGATGTTCATCTGCTCTTGTCAGGATTACCTGGACCTGGCGGCGTCCACGCCAGCCGACGCCCTGCTGTACGACGACGCCCTCTCTGAAGAGGACACACCACTTGTGGACTGTAATAACGCCCCTCTCCCTCGAACCCTCCCCTCCACATGGATTGAAAACAAGCTCTATGGTAGAATTTCCCATGCATTTACTAGATTTTAGAAACAGGACACACAAGCTCTCTTTTTTGGCAAGTTGTGATTGGCTTTCTGTAGTCAAGTGTGTGTGACTGTGATCTAGGCATGCCTTTGCTGATGTTGCTGACATATCTCCCATTTCACCGTAAATGAGAGGCTCAGTGAAAAAGATCTTGTGTCTTGACTTTTTGTTTATTTGGACCTGCTTCTAATGTATATGAATGCTGATCGAAAATGCTACATTTGTAAATATTAAACACACCTTTAATTCTAATTTCTATGGAATTGCTCATCCTCATGTTTCATTGATATTTTTTTATTTGTACATAGTTCATTTTTTACATTCCATCGTGTCTCCATTCTATCATTTAACATTTCACATATTTTTGGCACTGGAAGAAACAGCGTGTAACATTTGAAACAGGTCCTCGCTGAATCAATCACTCATTGTGGTTTGAATTCCATATTGTCTTAAATTTCCTGAATTTCTAATGATAATCTATTAATCTATAATGATTCCACAATGTTGAACAGAGAAACAGTAAGGCTTTTGAACACAACTCTTGGGTGGCATTGATAAAATGTAAAAAATATTTAAATATTTATGCCCCAAAACATCGATAAGCCAACTGGTGGTTAACAAAAATTAGCAATAAGATTCCTGTTAGTTAATCTCTAACCCGGCTGTGGCTCTGTCAACATTTCTGACAGTTACAGCAAGTCAAAATTAATAACAATTTCAGTAATTGTCCTCTTTATGTACAGCACATCAAGTCATTACTCCATATGTATGTCTCATTGAGTCTCATCACAGAGAACGTTTCAGAGTTTGATTTAAGAGCCTTATTGTCTGCACGCTGTTTATCTTTCACTGAGTGCAGAAAAATGATATGTTCTCATTTTTAGGCATGTCATACCCGAACTGGCCTGAGAAGAGCCCGGTACCGCTCAACAGACATGATGCCACTAATCCAGTCTTTACAAGATATGCCAATGATAGTGTTTATGCAAACTGGATGGCTTTGCCTTCACCCGCAAAAGCTGTGGACAAGCTTGATAGCTAAAGACAAAACAACACTGTAGAAAAGATGAATAATTGGTAAATGTGTATATTTCTATAAGACTGTACAGATACAATCTGATGCTAAAGTTGGTTCCCTTTTCTTTCTGTTGCACTGGTATTCAATGTTTTAACTGGGGTCTTTTTTGCTGCAAAAATGGTTGGATCCACATAGGCCATGCTTCATTCAGCTCTTCACTATGTTAATTATTATTACCTCAAGGCCATGTTGGCCCAGTTGTATCAGTGCATGAGTATTGTACCAAATTGTATGTCAGTGTCAACGTCTTTTATTAAGTGCCTGTGCTGCTTCTACGATAGCCTCTGATTATTAATGTGCAACTGTGAAGATCTTGTTCCAGCCCAGGAAGGAAAGGGGACATCTTTACCATCACCTGTTGCAGACATCTGGGATTGAGTGGATGAAAGAAGACACTGAACTTGTAAAGTTTCTACTTAAGAGGATTGTGGGCCTCAAAATGTCAGACCCATTTTGCGTTTCCCCCCCCCCCCNCCCCCCCCCCCCAAGATGTTTCAGAACAGTTTTTGCCAAAGAAGAATAATGTAGACATGTTCATTGGGTTTTTCTTTATTTCTTTTTCATGAAAAATATCAACTATAGTGAGTGTTACTCCAGTGTAAGGACATGAAACTTAATGTAGATTGTGAACATGTCCTGTGTCAAACTCCAGTTCACTTTTTTGATTCATTGTAATGGCAATCTTTGTGGAAAAAAAAAAAGTATGGTTATGTAAACTAATGAGTGTTATCATTGTTATGTTATTATTTGATTATGTTCCAGTTAATAATAAACATTAAAAATGTAAAGTATGTTTGCTCACATTATGTGATTATCTGATCTTTGTTAAATCTAAGTTTGTTTGTACAATGTAACTTATGTTTGGTGGTTTACATAAATTATTATTTTTATAAAATCATGTTTAGTTTCAGTTGATTGTCAGATGTTTATGCTCATTATACACTAAAAGTTACAGAAATTTCTAAGTTATTATCAAAATATTTTAATTAAATTTATATTTGCTGATGGAAAGCTTTTTCCATGTCATGTATCAAAAGTCACTATTGTAGAATAGTAAAACTTTTGTAAAACTCATCCATACAGCTGCATTATATGTGCTTTTTCTATCCCTCTATTCTGTAAACAAAGATCTAATACTGGAATGTTTTTATTATATTTAATTCTAGAAGCAGACATTAGAACTTTGACATAGTTCAAGCAGAAACTATTAACTTTCGCTTTGCCATAGTTTGTAGATGTCATACATTGATTGAATACATAGTACGCTGATGATTACTACTTCCACAATATCAGAATTCTTCTACAATTTAAATTTTTATGAGAAAAATGATACCATCATACCTTCCTCATTCCTCATATAGTCAGCATTTTGCTTAGTGTGGTATTGATTTGACACCAACAGATGAAATCTGAAAGTGTACAGCACATATGATTCCGTTGTGAGTGAAACATATAAAATATAAGCTGAATAATGCAAATTAGTCAAAAACAATAATTAAAATCACCCTGTGAGGGACTGGTGAAACATCCAGGGTGTCTCACTGCTTTCACAATTCCCAAGAGTAGGTGAAGGAAACAAATTAAAGAGTGATCACAATGGAAGCTAATGGGATCATTTCCTATTTTACAGTATTCACCATAGTTATCATCTGTGGTTAAAATAAAAAAAAAATAAAAAACATTTGCAAATGACTGTTTTCAAAAAAGTTCATCTAGCAATAGCAATAATACTAATAATACTAATACTAATAATAATAATAATAATAATAATAATAATAATAATAATAACACAGAATCCACGTGTTTGATGACGCAATCGTTAGCGAAGCTTCTATTGGTTACTTGCTGACCGGNAACACAGAATCCACGTGTTTGATGACGCAATCGTTAGCGAAGCTTCTATTGGTTACTTGCTGACCGGAAGCAGTTTTCGTCCCACTCGTCTCTCGTGTTTGCTCCGTGGCATTTTGGACCACAGGCTGCTGCTGCTGCCTTCACACCGAGCACGCTGCTGTGAGCAAAAAGAGGGACGGACAAAGACGAGATCAGGTTAGTAGTTGGTTGTAAACTAAAACTGCTGGTTGATATGAGATGTAAACGGCATAAAATACCCGAAAATTAAAGGAGAGCTCGTTCAAAGGCTAAGCTAGCTTCAGAACCGTGCAAATATCCGCTTTGGATCTTTCAAAATAAGTGAAGACGAAGGCGCTGAAGCCTGTAGAGAGCAACGAGAGGAAAAACAAAGGTAATGTAGCAAACTTTTTTCTTTTTTTTTGTTTTAAGAAATCTGCAAGTTTCACAAAATGTAATACGTGCCAGGATTAAAACAAGAGATTAAAAAAAGACAGCAATAACAAATACTGGCAGAAGTAAAACTATTAGATAAGTAAAATCAGTTAATACAAGAATTAAAGATAAGACAAGAATTAAAGACAGTAAAACTGGCAAAGTTAAAAAAAAACAAAACTTTTTTAACTGGCAAAGTTAAAAAAAAACAAAAAAAAAAAAACTTTAACTAATGTTTCTTAATCTGCAGCCTTTATATCTTCATCCCAGGTAGTTCAATATAGTAATCAAATTCTCATAGTTATAGACCAAAAACATGAACTCTAACCTTTTAGCTTAATGTTTTTTTGTTAGGGGTAAATGCACACAGGCTAAATTGTAAAACATGGTTCTTTTCTGAGTTGTTGATGGCCACTGGTAAATTAAAAATAGTCGATCATGAAGAACCCCACAAAAACATTTTTTTGTTCTTGCTTCTAATGTTATGGAAGAATTCCTCCTATTGTTAGACAGCTTCTTGGAATAATTTTTTTATGAGAAGAAGATATTGATAATTGATTTGGTAAATGTCTAAAAACATTAGGTGTCTACATTTGATGAAATGGAAGTGAACATTACCAGTAAGTGCCGGATTTCTTTGGTGTTATACCCTGTAATTTCTAAGAAATAGGGTATAAAAGGCACCATTTATACATCGTCACCTGGAAACGGTATAAAAGGCATTTTGCTGGGGATACATTGCACTCAGACTGCACTTTGGAACTTTGGATTAGAGAGAGGAACTGTTCTGATTCATAAAATCAGTTTGAATTTCCTCTGTTAAACAAATAAAAGGTAAATAAAAGTTTTGATAGTTTGTTGAGAGAGATTCGCTGACCCGCCCTTTGGACTTGGAGCCCTGCTGGCTTTTACAGTAGTAGTCTGGTATCAGATGATTTACACCTGAGAGGCCAGGATAGAAAAACTACATTCACCAGTCCTGACAACCAGAGCTGGAACCACTACTACCCCATTCTACTACATGACCTTCAAGAAACAACCATCTGTGGTATGTGGAGGAGGGAGGACTTGACGCCTTCATCCATGAAGATGTGTAGCATAGCTCAATAAATATTTAGTATTTCCCAGCTGATATTCAGAACTGAAGAAGTGAATGCTGTACTGGCCATTCAGAGTACTAGTTTTAGTAGTTTTATATGGGTTGCCAATGGGGACAGTAGAGACAGCTGAGACTGAATGCCATCAGCTAGGAGAGCTTCCAAAATGGTCATAATTCAGTGGTTTCAGAGTTTCAGAATTATAATTTCCTTTAATGGAGTTGCATGCATGCAATTCACTGCCGGGACACTGAAGCAGTAGATTAAACTTTCTAAAGATAAGACAGATCTAGCTCTAATCAAGTTAAACATGTTGCAACAGGTTTTGTGTTGTTTTTTCTAATTATTCTTTTTTTTTGCTTACTTTTAACAAACTTTTAACAAAGTTTGAATATAACTGTTACTGTGTATACTCGAGTATAAGCTGATCTCGTGCATGAGCTGATCCCCTGACTTGACCTGCAAATTTAGATTTTTAAAGAAACCCATATATAAGCCAACCCCCTGATGTTGTTCCATCAATTTATTTGTTTAGCAAATGACCTGTTTTTCTGGGTATTGTCATGTGTTCCTGTGATTTTTCTGAAAATAATCCACGTACAGGTTGTGGCGGCTATTTTAAAACTTCACCGCTTTAACGGGGCTTCTCTTCCTGACTCACACCGGAATGATAACATTGCACTGTTGTTCTTTTCATAATTTATTTATTTTCAAAATCGAAATAACAAAACATGACATGAGGTGCAAAAACTGTACTGCTGTCCTGTTCCTCTTAAACACTAGCTCTGCCTCCAGCTGAGGGTCTATAAAGACTCCTCCTTTGTGAAGCAGCTGGTGATCATCACCTAATCAATCAGATAAGATATAAATTTTCAAAAATAATAACATTTGATTTCACTTTTCCCAAATGAAATATTTTAAACATTTGATAATTAACCAAGAAATGGCTCTAACATTGGTACCAGTAAACATTTATTTCAGCAGCTGATTACCGTCACTGACCAATCACAGCAGAGCTTACTGGCCACCACAAAATGTGCTGGATAAGATGTTTTGTCATGAAATATCTCATGCTAAAGTATGATTTAAACTATTTTCCATGAGTAGTGGTAATGGGGTGGGTAGTATTTCCACCCCTGAAAATTTCAATCTGTGGGATCGTATTTGAATTTCTCGTGTATAAGCTGACCCCCCGATTTGTTTTGTGAAATTTGGTAATAAAATCTTGGCTTATACTCGAGTATATACGGTAAATTGATGATGAGGACTACATGAAGGGAGGGAGGCTGTTTTTCATTCCTACCCATCCCTGGAAGAAGCACTCAGGTGGAAAAATCAGTGTAGGAAGGGAAAAGGAATGACCCCAGAATTTTAAAGTTAGTATAATTGATATTGGTTTTTAATATGTTAATAATTAATGGAAAAAATCTCCACAATAAAAAAAACAACTGATGCTCTTCTGTAATTTATAGGAAGTCTGCAATCTACAGGATATTAATATTATATTCTTAAAACCATATCACAGTCTTTCATTGTTCGTTGCAGAATGTTTTTTTTTTTTTAATTTTGTGAAATGCCGTGCTTTTACTTTGAAAAAGGAAGCGTGTCGCCGGAAGAGCATCTTTGTTAGCTTGATGAAGGTTCGCCTCTTTTCCCCTCGCTGATGCTGTTTAGCTGTTAGCTGTTAGCCAGGACAGTCCAGGTGGAGCTGATGACTCCTACTGACATTTGAAATGTAAAATTTGAATATAAGTCGGATAAATATTTACACATTCTATTGGACTAAATGAACGCAGACTGAATGAGCGGCTCACCGGCACTTCGGTAACTACAGAGGTTGGCTGATTGTAACGTTGCTATTGTCAATTAGGGTTTATTGAGCTATTTATCTGCTCACCCTGAGTACTTTAACCAGGAACGTGTCAAGTTATTTAATATAATTCATAAATTACGCTCTTGATGCAGTGTAATCTCATCGTGGATTTCTGGTTTCTTTTTTAGGTGAATATTTCATGGATTTATAGAGGACCGCTGGTTTGAAGACACTGACACCAAGAATCCAGATTTTTTTCACAGTAAAAATGACATGAACGCAAACAGAAACTTTTGCTGCCCCCTACACTACCCCTTTTGTGGCTTTCCTTTGCTGAAGAAATGTGCTTGGACATCAAAAAATGGAAAGGGCCTTCCAGCTCTCTAAGATGACATGCAGAAGTAAGTAATGTGAGTTCGTCGGGAAAGAGAATGAAGCCTTGCCAGCTGTAGCTTGCACACAAGCGCAATGCCCAGGCGAGGCTTGCCCCTGCAAGGCCGGGTTCGCTGGCTCTTCCTGTGCCTCTTCTTGCTGCTGGTACTCCTGCTGTTTGCATACCTGCTGGAGTGCACGCCTCCAGCGGACGTCAGCCTGGTCCTGCCTGGCCTGGCGGGTGAGTACTATGGGAAAGAGTATTACCAGGCCCTGCTGCAAGAGCAGGAGGAGCGCCACCTGAACCGAGCTGCCAGCCTCAAGCGCCAGATTGCCCAGCTCAAGCAGGAGCTGCAGGAGATGAGCGAGAAGCTGAAGCTCCTGCAGGACAAGAAGGAGCTGCCCGGGATGCAGGGCCTGGTGGAGGCCAAAGACCAGGAGCCGGGAGACCTACTGGAGTACCTGCATTCCCAGATCGACAAGGCCGAGGTCAACACGGGGGCGCGTCTGCCTAACGAGTACGCCCTGGTCCCATTTGAGAGTTTCACCTCATCCAAGGTGTACCAGCTGGAGATGGGGCTGNGAGTACGCCCTGGTCCCATTTGAGAGTTTCACCTCATCCAAGGTGTACCAGCTGGAGATGGGGCTGACGCGGCACCCGGAGGAGAAGCCCGTTCGCAAAGACCGCAGGGATGAGCTGGTAGAGGTCATCGAGGCGGCGTTGGACATCATCAACAACCCCGACGAGGAAGACAGAGTGGAGGACGACATGCCAATGCAGAGGCAAACCTACACAGAGAGCCACTTTATTGAGGGTAAGGCCTTCACTATGTTGATCATCATGAACACATGATAAGAGATGTAACTCTTAACGGATCCGTCCCCTTCTTGTACTGTGTTTTATGTTGGCAGGATTATATAGGACGGAGCGGGACAAAGGGACGCTTTACGAGCTCTCCTTCGCCAAAGAAGATTCCACCAGCTTCCGCCACGTCACGCTCTTCAGGCCTTTCGGTCCATTAATGAAAGTCAGAAGTGTGACGGTAGAAATGTCGGGAATGATTATTAACATCATCGTGCCGCTGGCGGGCCGAGTAGAAACTTTCCTGCAGTTCTTACACAACTTTAGGTAAGAAGAAACTAATCAGAAAATGTCACTAACCTGACATTTTCAGTTCAAATGTGCACTCAGTAGACTTTCTGTGTCTTTGGAATAGAATTTCAGCAATGTGTAATTTTCTTTAATGTTTTTTTTGTTTTTAGGGAGGTGTGTGTGCAGCAGGACAGACGAGTACATCTGACGGTGGTTTATTTCGGGCAGGAGGGCTTAGAGGAGGTGAAGTCGTCTTTGGAGAAAATATCCAGGTGCGTCCTTTTCACAGGAATTGCTTTGGATAAGCTTTTGCTGGTTTTGCGGGGTAAAGCATCAGATGAGTTTAAATCCAGTGGCACCTGCTGAAACGAGCTTGTTGTTCCTCAGGGAGGAGAACTTCTCCAATTACACTCTGATCCCGGTGGACGAGGAGTTTTCCAGAGGTCGTGGTCTGGATATCGGAGCCCGTGCCTGGAAGAAGGGCGACGTCTTAATGTTTTTTTGTGACGTGGACATCCATTTTACGCCGGAGTTTCTCAACACCTGCCGTCTCAACTCTGCACCAAGTAAGTTTTAAAAGGGTATGGTTAAAGGAGCACACCGGTGGTTTTGCATGTTTGAGCCCAAATAAATACACATTACATTACTTCCAACGATTTTCCAAAACATACTACTACTTTTTCTGTCCTTCCAGGCAGCCACTTGTTTCAGTTCATTCCAGCACACTTTAAACTCAACTTACAGAGATTTGAAACGAGCTTGAAATAGGTAATCCATTACAGCGAGCCAAATGTCATTCTGATTTTTGTTTATTTAATTTAACCGGTCCAACGCAGAACTGCTTGGGGAAAAAATGTATGTCTCTGCCAAGGAGAAAACGGCTTTTACTGACAAATTCAAAATGAACGTGCCTTCTACATTTTTCACCTGTATGTGTTACAGGTGAAACTTTGAATTTTAAGGTGGCTGTATCACCTGAACATTTGATTGTGAAAGATTAGAGGATTTGGCAAAATATCAGCAAAACTAAAATACAGTTTTATGTTTTGGAAAATGGTCATCAGTAACGTAATGTGTATGCGGGTTGTATTCATTGGGCTCAAACATGGAAAACCACCAGTTGGTCCTTAAAGAATTATCGCACTAATGAAAGTTTTAGTTTACAGTTCAAATGTTGGTAAATGTGCCTAAATGTGTCTGTGTGTTACAGATAAGAAAGTCTTCTATCCGGTGGTGTTCAGTCTGTACAATCCAGCCATAGTTTATGGAAATTTGGAGCTAGCTCCACCTATTGAACTCCAGCTGGTAAGAATTCACACACAGCAGCGATTCGTATGTGTAAAAAGATTGTTTCTTCACCCCTGTCACTGTGCCAGTTGATTTAAGTATTTAAAAAGCATTTGTTCAAGCTTGGGTTTCTGTTCATTTACACTGTATTTAGTGACAGGAAATGTCTTTGAAATAGATTCACAAAAAGGATACTGGATTCTGGAGAGATTTTGGTTTTGGAATGACATGTCAGTATCGTTCAGATTTCCTAAATATCGGTAAGCCCCAATTGTTCATGTGATTTTTCTTAGCGATACAAACAGCGTTTGACTTTGAATGAACTGCGTGTTATTTATTTATTTTTATCTCAGGGGGCTTTGATTTGGAAGTGAAAGGCTGGGGTGTGGAAGACGTCCACTTGTACAGGAAGTACCTCCGGAGCGATCTGATCGCAATCAGGACGCCAGTGTCAGGTCTCTTCCACCTGTGGCACGAGAAGCAGTGCGCGGACGGTCTGACGCCAGAGCAGTACCGCATGTGCATCCAGTCCAAAGCCATGAACGAGGCCTCCCACTCCCACCTGGGCATGCTGGTTTTCCGCGAGGAGATCGAAGTTCACCTCCGCAAGCAGGCCTTCAAGACCCAGAGCAAAGCGGAGGACTGAGCGGAGCTCGCCGCGGCCCTTGCCTTTTTACACCGAATACGTGTTTTGACTGCAAGGTGCTGGCACGTAACACACCACATCAAAGCCCCATTTACAAGGATCCTTCTGCTTTTCACCACACAGATGAATGTATGAAAAAACGAACAATCGCTCAACATGAAACTTGACGACATGGCGCAGGTACGAGCGCTTGCCACAGCAGTGTTGAACGCGAGCGAACCTTCAGGACGGCAAGACGTAACCCGTTTGAACAAGTAACGTTGCCTGAATTTAGGTTATTTTCTATGTAGAGATTGATTCACTAAGCATGCAGTTATCTCGCAAACATGAACTCCTTGTCTTTCATTTCAGTCCATTTGGCCGCTTCAGATTTACTCACCATATTCATCTTTTCTATCTAACTACCTTCACGGTGAGCTCGAGGCATGTCGGCCAATAGATTTCAGCTGAGATCATTTCTGTATTCCAAAAAAGTATTGAAGACCCACAACTTGAACAAAATAGTTACAAAAAAAAAGGTACTGAGAGTAACTGTACAAGCTTTTTTTTTTTTTTTTTTTTTTTTTACTGCTTTCAAAAGGAAAAGTAAGTTGCACTTTCTCAAGAGGAAGTAAAAAAATTATCAACTCATCAAAAAGTGAAATGTCATCAAGCAGACCCCATAAGAAGCAGGAAGTTTTTGGTGATTTCCAGCTCTTCTGTCATTGAAGTCGCTGGGATTGTCTGCGAGTTGATATGAGAGCCATTTCTGAACAGTTTTTTTCTTTCTTTTGCAGTATGTTAGCAGTTGCGTATGGAGCTGTGTTGTTCGGTTCGTATTTATAGCTTGGATGAGATTGGCGATGTGGTTAAAAAGGGACCTTATCAGTGTGTTGAAAGGGACAATCAGTGTTTGTTGATGGCAGCTTCTAAATGATGGTCTGTTTTGGGCAGAAGCATGTTGACTAAACAGTTAAAAGATAAAGCATGCAAAGCTTTGACTTTAGGTCTGCACGGACCAGCATTAACATCTAACTAACAGATTAGTCTCGTGTTGTCGGGGAGAATTGCTCCCAATACTGGACTGAGATTGAATGTTACAGAAACTTGTAAATAGTTTCTAATTTCTCGTTTAACACACACGAGTTAATTACTTTTTGTCTTAACATGCCTACATTGCTAAAAAAGTGATATGAAATGTAAAAGAGATTACTTTAGTTCTCATGACGCCATTGTAAGTGTTTGAGGCTGTGTTGGCAGCCTGGACTGTTAGTTTAATTCCATCTCATAATGAGAAAGGAGGTACAGAGACAAAACGTGTGGAGTCCAGCTGTTACAAGAAAGGAAAGCAGATGACATCTCATCATGTACTGTAATTATTTTTCAAACAGCTTTGTGTAGATAGTTTTACAGTCACCCTCCTCTCGCTACGGGAGAAATGTCAAGTCTTCCTCTCGTCATCCTCCAAGCAGAATGCAACAAACGTGTGCGAGGGAATAAGGTTTATTTTGACATTTTAGGCCATCAAATAAAACCGAACAGAAGGTTGCATTGATTGTTTTTATGTCATTTCTGCTGTTGGCATTTTTATTTGTGAACCCCAGAGCCGCCTCAACCGGTTCTATAATTTATACCATAAAAATTTAATACCTGCCAAGTGTGATCCGTTTCTTAATTTAAGACAAATGGCACAATACAATCGTATCGGCCTATATATTATAAACTACACGAGAAACAGAGAACAAAAGGAAACAGTGAAACTAAAAAAAATAAAATAAAAAGCTGAATCAGGAGTTCTTGTAAGAACTAAACCTAATGAAGTTTGACAGGTTTATTTTCACATCTGATACGACCTGACTATTAATGTGCAATGTGTTCAGGCTGGATGCCCATCGTCTTGTAGATCTCTTTAAGGAGCAGCAGGGCCGTGTCTTCTGATTCCCTACAAAAACAGAGTTTAATATTAATAAATCCACCAGCAGTTCAGCAAGTAGCTTTAAAATATGTGCCTTCTATTAAGGGTGACAAATACTGTAGTAAAATGGGAAAACTGCAAAGTAAAGTTTAGTGTTCCAAAGTCATTTTTAAGAAAATCTGCAAATGTTGAAAAAAATTACGGTTAACTAAAACCTGGCAAACGAGCAGCTGAATTTAAACTATATTAACTGTGTTAACTTGTGAATATTGACATGCAGTCATGGTTTTATTTCGACTAAGGAGGAGCATGCTTCTGTCTGATCATCTCTCAGCTTGAGAACACATTTCGAAGGCTAGGCAAGTTTACAAAAACAACATAAAAAACAGAACTGAGATAAAGAAAAGGGAATTTTATATACACACACACATATATATACACGCACACACACACATATATAAAATAATCCATAAGACAAAATTTAAGAGCTTAAAGAACTGCTACAGTGCAAAAATAAATACCCTCAAGTTTAATAAAAGGCAAGTAGTGAACAGAAATGTTTTCAGCCCTGATTTGATGTGGCTGAAGTAGATTTTCTTGAAGTTTTCTAGAACTTGCTGGAGTGCACATTGGAGGCGTGCACTCCAGCAGGTTCTTCCAGTAGACTTTCTGGAGGAACTGCTGTTTAGAAACTAAATGCTGCTTCCCCATGTTTAGTTCTGACTGGAGGAACAGAAACAGACCAGAGCCAGACCATCTTAAAGCTCTGGAGGGTTCATAACACAGAAGCAGATCTGAGATATATTTGGTCCTAATCCATTTAGTGCTTTGTACACCAGCAGCAGTATTTTAAACTCTATTCTTTGGGAGATAGAAGTCAGTGCAGGGATCTAAGCACTGGAGTGATGTGCTCTATTTTTTTTTTAGTCTCAGATGGAATTCGAGCAAATTATTAGTTTTTGGTGTGAATCCAGAAATTTTTACAGTATTTCTTAAATTGACTTTTTTTGTCATTTTCAAATTTACTGCTGCAATTAATAAAAGTTTAGTTTTAAAAAATTCCAGCACAGGTATAACATGATTGTCTGTTGTAAATCTTGATGCAGATTACAATGTCCCATTCTCCAGATAATCTGAGAGGATTCTGCTGCATTGGTGTAAGCATTCACTCTAACAGCTTTCTAGTTCTTGGTTGAGAAAGTGTCATCAAACTGCAAACTGTATAAAGTAATAATTTGTTTTATAATTTCACAAATGCAGTGAAGAGTCGGAAAGGAAATCAGATGAAGTACCAGTAGCAGAGGTGACTCTGGAGGGCGAACAGGTACTCGTTGAAACTCTCAATGGGTTTCTCCTGCAGCACGTAGTCGATGCGATTCCCTCCATTCAGCATCCCCACCTTCACCTGAGGCTCCTCTTCTTTTTGTGGCTCTGGGCTGTCAGAAATTTTACGCGCTGTGATAAACCAGGGTGACAAAATTAATCCCACATTACAGACACAACTTGAAAGAAAAAAAAAATGGCTTTAAGCTTAAAGGTGGTTTTGTATGTTTGAGCCAATAAAAATCAAATGTTTAGGTAATACATCTGCCTTAAAATTCAATGTTTTGCCTGATAACATGCATAGAGAAAGCACAGTTTTAATTTCTCTGGTAAAAGCATTTTTCCCTGTATTGCCTGGTGGAGACGTATGATTTCTTCAATATTCCGTATTGGATCGGTTAAATTAAGTAACTTCAACAAAAACCCACAACAGCATGTTATTTGTGATGTATTATTTATCTCAAGCACATTTCAAGGCTCTACAAGTTGATTTTTATAGCGTACTGGAATGAACTGAAACCAATGGCTGCCATGTAGATAGGAAAAACAATTCTAAAATTTCCCACTACAGCAGTATTTTTTGGTTGGCAGTATTGTAACATGTTGCAGGTAGTATTTACTGCGCTCAAACATGCAAAACCACTGATATGGTCCTTTAAGCAATGCTGACAACCAACATGACCAAGTCCAGCTCACCCTCTTGCGCTTGCTTCTCCTGCTCTTCGATCTGATTGGCCACGATGGCGAGCTCGGCCTGAAGCTGGGCGGCAGACGTGTGAGCACGAGCAAAGTCATTGAGCGTCTGCCAGGCGCTCCTCAGCGAGCTGATGAAGCCCTGCTTCAGATCTGAGCCCATCCGAGAGAGGCTCTCCTTCAGCTCTGCAACACACACACACACACCACACAAATGCACACACAAGTTTCTAAATCATCATCTTCACATCTGTCAAAGAAAAAACTGTTCACCACCTGCATTTGAAGCAAGACTCATTTAGATAAAGACATATTATTAGTATGTATGGGTGGAATAAAATTTAATATATCTGTTTCCAAAACAACTGAATCAGCCTTTTTACTTCAATTATCAGACATGTTTAAATTAAAAAATAAAAGAGTATTACACGCAGCACATTCAGTCTCAAAATCAGCTACAAAAAGACAATCTCAGGCAGTGTTAAACGTTCTGCCTTAGCCACTCTGAATATTGCACAACAGAAACTCACTCTGTTTTGCTGTTTAGTTGCCCTGTGGTGATTTTCAGGGCAAGAATGGAGTCTTTGTATTTTGCCGGCAATAATTAGAGCTCCCCACCCATAACGGAACGGAGCAAACAACATGTAGCAACAACATCCAACTGCTCAGTTTCGACTTGTGCAGACAAAGAATTGTGTCAGCATTTGGTATTTGCTCTTGACATACTTGCATCTTTTTGCAAATATCATCAAATTAATAATTACTTGTGTATTTATCTGGATTTATAAAAGCAGAAATTCAAGAGAGAAAAAAATTCTGCATCTGTGAGTGTCATACCAAGATGGAGCCTCTTCCTTCCTTTGTGATGTGGGATCAAAACAGGCTTCAAGTCCAAGTCTGGTATTATCATGGGCTCGATCCTGTATGCCACAGGGTCCAACTGAAAGAGGAAAAACATTTCTCATCATTAAAGAAGCCTTAAGATAAAAGTGCTTACGTTAACTCACAGTTTCAATACGCCTTTAAGCATTTAGCTAAACTTATCCTGCGTAACTCATCAGCAAGGTGATTAAAGGGAAAACTTCACATTTGTAACAAACTCTCATGTGAAAGTTCCAAAATAAAAGCTTTATCTTCTTATAACTGCATGAAATGTCTTCACAAACACAGGAATTCTCCATAAATCTCAGACTAACAAAATTCAAAATATGCTCCGAATCAAGAAGATGACTGTTTCTGAGCATCTAAACTATTGCAGCTTTGCAGCAGTGTCTTTGTGGAGGAGTTGCATACCGGATGGTAAATATTGAAGAATCCCTTGCAGGTGGGCAGCTGGTACGTCTCTTCGATCTTCTCCAGTCCTCTGACTGTCAGGAACATTCCGATCGGAGAACCCAGGGCGAAGAAATTCACAGGCTCAAAATCCAGAGCGTGGTACACCACTGACACCTGAGAACCAAACCATTCAAAGTGTTTTTACTCTGTCAAAGTCAGATTTGCAACCAGCTTCAAGATTCTACCAACACTGGCCGAGATTCATACAAAAAACGGTGAGGCTTGTTCATAAAACTTCTCCTACAATAATTAGCGCACTGCTGTCACATGAAGATAGCGTTGCTGTGAGGTGTGACAGATAAAAGCCAATGAAGATCAGCATGTTAATGAGCTGCTGCATATTTATCAGCCACCATTTATACTAATTCATCTGGTTTTAAAGCCACAAATCGGCAAAGGAAACATACACTCTGCTTTAGAGATTCTCATTTTAATTGACTGACACGAAAATAAGAGTTAAAAGTGTTTAACCTCTTTAGTGCAATCGCACTGTGCAGCGGGGGGGGGGNGGGGGTTTGAAGAACTCAGATGTGTGCAGCACAGCAGGTGAGGTGCTTGAACAGAGCGCCTGAACGTTGTCACATCAGATCAAAATTCACCTTTTAAAAACTGACTGATCAGCTGAGTGAGTTTATGAAAGTTATTGATCACTAACACACGTGAGGCAAATAAAGTTTTAAACTTTGCCCAGATTTCGTACTGCTGAAATTTACCACCGGACTGAAGCAGGTCTTAATTTTTGGTGTGTGGGTTTATTTTATGAACAGTTACCACGACATGCAAATAAGGAAATATCGCAGTAACGCCTCTTTTAAGGCAAACACTAAAATATGTCGATAACAGGTGTTTATGAATGAGAAAACATGGTTGGGCCATGATATTTGCACACAGCGATGCAGTAAATTATGCACTACCATTTATGAATCTGGGCCATTATATTTAAAAAAAACACATCTGCCACAGCAAGTAACGCTTCACATTCTGTTGGAATATCGTATACCTGTCCAGTGCCCACTTCAAAGTAATTGTAGTTGACGTGGATGGAGGAAACGGTTTTGCCCACAGGAAATTTCTCGACAGCAGGATCAGGAAGTGCTTCGGCTGCCTGGGGAGGTGCTGCCTCTTGACTGACCTCCTTGACCTCTGCTTTCTTCTGTTGGGCTGCCTGACGTGCAGCCTGTGTAAAAAAGAACGAAGATCGATGGAAGGAAAGAGGAAGTCAGTTAGTTTGTCGTTTTGTGAGCGTTGTGCGTGCTCAAAAGTACGGACAATCCCACCTGCTTATTCACTCTGTCTTTGACGAATTTGGCAATCTTCTTCCTGGGTCCTAATGGGATTCCCATCTCTTTCAGGTCTTCCATTGTGCACATAAGCTGAAAAAAATGAGAGGGAAAGAAGGTGAATCATCCTCCACTATCTCACAAGAAAGATGCTGTGAAGGTTAAAATCAGAAAGGCCACACCGGCATCAATTTACTGTCATTCCAGCTTTTAACCAATTAAAATACACTACCTTTCTGAATGTCTCTGCTGACCTCTGCCACACATTCACTTTTCACACAATCCAGTACTGTTTTTTTTTTTTTTTTTTTTTTTTTTTTTACAGTCATGCCTTCATAAAAAGCAAGATGGCTTTTATTCTTACAAAAGATTCCACGTCGATCTTCTCCTCGTTAAAGGTGCTCTCGTATTCAGACAAGCCCAGATGTTCCAGCACGGCACCAAGGTCCTCAAACTCCTCCCCGTCCTCTTTGGGTTCCTCTTCCGCCACTGGAGGGGCGACGGCGTTGCTTGCTGGCGTAACTGCTGCAGTCACCTGATCCAAGAAACAGAATTATCATCGCACTTTTTCCAATGTTATTTGAGGTTGTCTGTGTTATGAGCATTCTACAGCCCTGGAAACATTTAGGATCAATTGCTGTTAACTAAATCTGATTACAAAAATAAATAATCTGTCTCTTGCAAAATTAGATTTATTTTTTTCAATGATTAGCATAATAATTGATTATAAATGACCTGCTTGCTGTCTCCGTTAGCGGTTGTCATGGTTGGCATAGCCAGTGTGGGAGAGCCATTCTTCTGATTTGACAGCAGGTCAAAGAGAATTAGAGAACCTGCAAAGAAAAAGGAGTAAAACCAGACCTGGAAGACGACCAGAGCAGATCTATCTATAGCTACCTAAAGACCATGAGAAGAAACAAAGCAGAGGTGTTGAAACTAATCCACAGGCTTGTTACCTAAACTGTGTCCAGCCACAGAAACACTTCCTCTGTAGTCTGGGTTCCTCTTCATGAACAGGGTGTGAAGCCGGTTAATCTCTTGGGCAACTGTGTCCATGATGGTCTGGCAGTATGTGGGGCTGTTGTAGAAAAGCACATCTAACAAAGTCTCATTGGTGAAATGGCGTAAACGTCCGGTGCTGGGCAACGTGATCTTCTTTATCCTCCTGCAAAGTGAAACAAGATCCGATGACTTTTCCACATTTCAGCGACTGAGTGAACACTTCGATGTACTTGACATTTGGAGCTCAGATAGACTTTTATTATTTTATTGCTGAAAACTACCCAACATACAACTCCTATAGTATATTTTGTGGAGTCCAGTGACCTCTTAGGATTTTTCTTTCTTTTTTAAGAATTAGTGCTGAATCCAACAGTTTTCCATCATCCGTCTGGAATATTTTCTCTAATTTTTCAGCCAGTGGGAAGTTTTTTCCTCTCACCTATCCACGCCTGTGGCATCTCCATGTAGAGCTGTGTGCCACTGGACAGGCAGGAACTCGACCCGGCTGATGGCATTCTCATCCTGAGATTTCTTAAAGTGACTCTGCAGCAGCTTCAGCGACACATTACGAAAATCGTCCACTGAAAACGCAAAGATTTATACAGTTTAATCAAAGCAATGCCACCACTGATAAATAATTTTTTTAAAAATGGTACAGCAGGGAGAACAGTAATATCAAACACACTTTTTACACACTCTTATGTTCTGATTTGATTACCAAAGAAATCCAAACAAGCAGGTTTTTCTGTGCAGATGGTACTTACCGCACTCGACCATGCTTCTAAACCTCAGGTCACAAACGGGACCAATTCCATGAACCATGAACACGAGATGATCCACCTTGGGAAGCTCACCTGGAAACGGTGCACATCATAATGTTATCTTCTATCATACTGTCATATCATACAAAACTACAAGATGCAAAATGGCCCTCTTTACTCCTCCCATAAAACACATTATAGCCGTTTCCTGCACTGCCATTTTGAAAAATTAAATATCTCATTTCACTCGTTCTATCCTGAAAATCATCGTTTCCTAGGTATCCTGATTTGAGCTTGCTGGATGGATTCACCAACTTGATTTTTTTTCCCTTATGTCAGATGTCTAAGCTAGTCTAGCACCATGTGATCTTAACAGGCCTTTTTGAGAAGCACCTAAAATTAGGCTGAGTGTAGAAGAATTTTACTACCATCAGACACTTCATCATGGTCATCATCAGTCCCTCTCTTCACTACTCTGGGCCTGGTCTGCCCATCATGAGTTGTTCCCCACTCATCTGGCATAGAAGATGGTTGAAACTGTACTATCACCTAGAGGCAAAAGAGAACAAATCCTTGTTGTTCATTAAACGCGGACGGTATCTGCAAAAACAACGCTTAACTTACTCATCAGGATAAGGTTTACCTTTGGATTGTGCATGACAATGGTTTCTCCTGATGGAAACTCCAGCCTGCGGTGCCATTGGTTGGTAGATACAGCTTTCTTATATTCTGCCTGAGGAGGCAAGGATATAATCTAACTCAGACCAGTCCAACAGTAATTTAATCCAACGAACAAAAAACAAAGTATTGCAGCAAAAGAATTGGCAAGGAAACTGGTTAAGAATAGAGAAAATTGACAGCAACCTGCAGCAAAAAAAAATATGTTTTTTTGTATTAAATATACAAAATTTGGTGGTTAGAACTATTTTCTTGGTCAAGTCAAGCTGGATTTCCAGATTGTTCTGACTTAAAGGCTTAAAGGACATTTCACTCTGTTTCTGGTCACACACAGCAGTGGAACAAACCTCCAGCTTGTCACTAAACTCCTCAGAGTAGGGGATGAAACGGCTATCCGAATCTCCTTTATAGAACCAGGTGCAGCGCCGGATCTCTGTAGGCTCCTCCTCCCAATACACTGGAGTCCGCAGTCGGTCATAGAGCTGCACATCATAGCGCCCTCCATCTGTACGCACGATTACATTCTCCGGGTCTGGTTGAACTGGGGGGAAGAAAAAGAGGATTTTTACAGACAATATCTGCCACTGTATTATTGCTGTAGCGCCAATGAGCACTGTATGGTCATTTGTAGTACAAGAGGAAGGTGGAGCTAATGCTGCAAGGTTACAAGTTCTGTTTCCTGCCGGGTAAAAGCATTCACCAAAGAGCTTCTGTTATACATCATATTACCTGAGTTATACGTCTCCTCTAGCTGAATGGAGTCAATGATGCTAAAAGGAAGCCAGACTCTCTTTGATTCCACTTGCTTGCAGAAGAACCAGTGAGGCTGAACAGGCTCGTAGACATTGTAATTGTATTGCATCATGGGATTAGCAGGGACTAACACTCCAGCACTGGTGGCTGGAGGTGGAGGTGGAGGCGGCTGAATCTGTGTGGGAGGGGGCTGAAGAGAGAAGAGTAAATTGAGTCGTGTTAGACGTCCTGATTACGCTAGACTTTTTAATTCATGAACAGTATGTTTACATTTCAGATGTGTGGTTGCCACTCTTGAGTTAATGAAGCACCTCATTAATGCTACAAAACAATCTGACAGGGCTAAGTGATTAGCTCAAATCTACCTTTGTGAATGTAGGTCCTGACAGTGGGAATGTTTGTGGCGGAGAGCCGAGAGAGTATGGATTCTGCTGTGGTGGCGTCTGGCCTGGCGGCAGAAGTTCTGGAGCTGGGATATAAGGACTGACTCTGCTGCTGGTGGGGGTGTGCCGGTATGGGTTATGACTGTGCTGGTGGGTCTGGGGAAGTGGTGGTGTCATTGTGCTGGGGGGAAGAGGAGGAGGAAGAGGAGGAGGAGGAGGAATATGTTGTCCCATAGGGCTCTGGTAAACTGCACTGCCAAACGCTGGAGGAGCGGGGTTCATCTGTGGGCCTGGAGGTGGTGGGGGGGACATGCTGACACTGCTGGGTACAGAGACTGGAGCCATTGTTGTTGGAGCCATTGACAGCGCTGGTGGCGGGCATGGCTGCTGCCCTATGGATGCAAATGGATCACTGCTGGTCACAGGACTGGAAAAGTAGTTAAATGTAGATGTCGCCGATCCGTTCCCAGAGGTCTGACCTAGAAAGCTGTCTTCTTCTCCAACATCAGTAGAATCATCTGAGCAACATGAAAATGGGAATAAATGTAATTAAAATGAGCATACTTCTACCAACTCTTTAGGATACAAGAAAAGCTAAGTACATGGTGGAACTTGGACATAAAGATGCATTAATAGTACAAACATCAGAAATATTCTCACGTCCTGGTATCTTGAAATTGAATGCTTCGAGAGTGAAAACTACAAGTTCAAGAATACAACAAGTTTTCCATTATAAAAAAGAAAAATTAAATAAAATTTAAGTACTGCATACTGTCTATGAAGGCTGTAATGCAGCAGATTTAATCCTTGACAGAAACGGTTAAATTTGTGTTTAAAAAACACTCGAACTACATATTTTCATAGCTAACACACGAGATGGAGGGCAGTCTGGTCAAATTACATCACTGTCAATGAGGCTAAAGTGTCTGACAAACAATGAAAGACACTTTTGTCATCTTTTAACACTCAACATCAGTTGACAGCACATATCCTGGAAACCGCTAGCTAGCTAGCCTGCTAACGCTAACACTTCCTCCGTCAATATTTTATCTCACCTCCCGATAAAACCGCCGGACCAGTGGCCTGACTGACCGGGATAAAAGGCAAATTAAAGTTGAACTCCGGAGCAGCGCTGAACAGTAAATTTGCACTGGTATTGGGAAAGTTATTATTTTTTCTATCTGCCATTTTGCCCAAATTACACGTAGCCACTAACGGAGTAGACAGGCTCGGATCACTCGGATCTCAAATCAGGCTTTTCCCTGCCGATACAGATTGTACAGATGTATAAAACATCAACCATATTTCAACACGTGTAACAGCGTTACACTTCGTTTGTAGATCTGCTAAAACCACGCAAGTCGGTTCACATCACCTCGTTGGTTGTAGAAAAAATAAGTAATTTCTTTTAGCACTGCCATCTACAGGTGAGTTAAAGTACTCCCACTGTATGATTTTACATTTTCAAGCTAAAGTAAGAAGATTGTATTTTCATAAAGAGTAAATTTTTTATAATAAATGAAGGCAATTTTCTCAGGAATCTGGACACCTACGTTAAAACACTACCTAATGAGGACACTAAAATAACACATCACCATCCCAGCTAGTGTGAACTGCGAGGTCCGGTTTGTCCCGGTAAACAAAACAAGCGCACCACTCCTTTCCACCGATGACGCATTTTTCCCGCCGTCACTTTTGCTATCCTGCTTGAGCAAAACTACAGAGTAGTAGTCAACGAACTGCTAGCAGTTTTCAGAAAGATTTCGCTGTGGTATTGTTATATTTTATTTACGTTTGTGAGTGGCAAATGATGCCTTCCACAAAGGACTGGATTAATAACCCACTGAGCGTTGTTGAAGGGATGTTTGGTAAGAGACACGCCGGGACTCCCTGACAGCTAACATGAAAACTAGCAAGTTAGCTTGGCAGGTGCCATGCTGGAGATTATATTTATCAAATCTGGATTAACTGTGTGTTTTCAGCGGCTTTCCATCCTTCAGAATAGGAAAATAACGGGTTCTTATTGTATCTTTACACACAATAATTATCCACTTTGACTTTAAGTAAATAAGACTTGGATGTGCACATGTAAACTGCAAATGCACAATATAGGTATCAAAGGTACTTGAAGTGTTTTTACACTGTTTAATTTTAACACCATGTCCTACATACAGCTTCAGGATTTGTAATGTCACATCTCTAGAAGTATGAAGGAAGGAGATTTTACAATATTATGAAAGGTACCGGTATTTTAAAATCGGTAATTCCATCTCCCAAAACAACTTTCGAGGCATTTATTAACACATCAGCAGAAATTTTACAATCTGTATCATCTGATATTTGTGTAAATGCAGCCTTTCAGTATTGTTATTCTAGACAGTGACAGGAAATAAAAATGATCAATAACAAACAAAATAGTGTTAGTAAGAGTAAAATTAGAGCTGTACTGATATTATGCACTGACATTGATACTATGCAGACATGTAGTACTTGTCTTATTTTGGTTTTGGCACCTTCATTGAATTGAATTATATATTTATGGCAATAAATAGCCTTAAATCTGTGCTATGTAAATGCTTTGTAACTCCAAAATTGAACTTGCTGCACAAATTGGGATCAATTCAGTGTAACTATTTGGATTGTCCAAGCCAAGATTAGTTATTATAACAGTCAATTCCTGTTCAAAGTACTTTGACATGAGAAATAATATTGTGCGTTTCATATTTTAGTTGCTTCCCAGAACAATCCGAACTCTGGATGGGAGGCGAAAGCAGTGGGATTCTTCAAAGATCGGCTGAAGGAGAAGGAGGCTCATACCTGGGTAATGCAGCTCAAAACTCCTGTCAACATTTCCTGTCAACTGCACTGCAAAAAACACCTTTAAACAGCAGTGGGCAGCCTCTGTCAATGAAAGCTGAATGTTATTCACTTGCATATTGTCTTTCTTAGTTTGTGGTGAGGTCTGCATGCTTTGTTTTTTTTTTTGGCTCCATCCATTGTTGAAATTTAAACAACATGTTAATTTCCAGGTTCCATCTTTAAATGACATCCCTCTACACTACCTGAAACCCAACAGCCTGGTCAAATTCCGTTGTTTAATCCAAGATATGTTTGATCCAGAGTTCTACATGGGAGTGTATGAGACAGTTGATCCATCTACCAGTGCCAGAGTGAGAACTTCCTTATCCTCATGTAGCTATTTGCATAATATTCTCAGCCCTCCTGTGTATCCAGCATTTGATAAAATGTGGTAGATCTCATCATACGATCTAAATTTAACCTTCTGATAACTTGCAGGTTTTACGATGTGGCAAGTACAAAGATGTGACGGAATGTGGGGTAAATTACTCTCATTTTAGACACATTCACGCAATCCATAAATGCCTCATTTCAGCTGCTGATTTTCAGTAATGACAGCAATTAGCATTGGTTCATCACGTGTTCCATTTCCAGGTGTATTTGAACTCAAGAAACATCGTGACTGCGGAGAGACAGACTTTCTACTGTGTGCCTATCCCAGGAGAAAACACCTGGGTGAAAGAGATATCCTCGTCTTGTCCAGATTGTGTCTCTCCCACACGACGGAGACAAAATACAGTTAAATGTGATTATTGCTGTACTCAGCTTATAAGAAATTTCTTGAGAATTAATTGCCTGGTAACTGCTCCCTAGTTTTCCTTAAGTCTTTCACACACCTACGCCGGCTCTAGCCAAGCGAGAGTCGTTCCTTCCACCTCGTACGTGCCAAGCCGACAGAAACGCAGCTATGAGGAAGATGACGAAATGGACAACATGGACACGCAGCCTCAGAAGCAAAAGGATCCGCACACAGGTACTCTTTTTGTTTATTGATTGGGATACTCATTAGCTCCCACTGTTACAATTGCTAATAAGGTAAAGGTCTCTTTATTGTCATTCTCAGTGCCCATCATCCTGGGAGTCACACAGTTTCACTGACAGTCATCAAAATTTCCATACCTGATCAAAATATTTGAACACACATACACAAACAGAGAGAGAAAGCAACAATAAGAACCATAATAAAATCAATAGAAACTAAATCAAAACAGATAAGTGGATTAAAGGACCATACCACCCCTTTTGTATGTTTGAGCCTAATATAGTTAATCTTCATAACGTAACGTTACTGGCAATCATTTCCCAAAGCATACTACTGGAACTGTGAGTTAAAATTTTTTCCTACCTTCCAGACCTCCATTGGTTTCAGTTCATTCTGGTACACTATTAAAATCAACTTGTTGATACTTGAAACATTCTTGGGATAGGTAATCCATCATTGCGAATAAGACGTGTATTCAGTTTTTTTCCGAAGTTACCGGTAATTTTAGCGTTTAAGTGCAATAAAAAGCACAGAGTGAATATATTCCTCCACCGAGGAATATAGTCCCAAAAGAAGACCTGTGTTTGTCGAAACATTTTAACAACCATGACTTCAGAAGGCTGTGTAATATTAGTATGCGAAACATGGATTTTTAAGGTGGGTATATCGCTTGAATGTTTGATTTTGAAAGATTAAGAGATTTTGCAAAATATGAGAAAAGCTGAAATATGGTTTTAATCCTTAAATGGCTGTCAGTAACATAACATGTATGAAAATTAAATATACTGTATTAGGCTCAAACATACAAAATGGGAGGTAGGGTCCTTTAAAAATCACAGGATAACTAACATACATTTAGGCTAACAACATATATTAAAACAATGAGTGCATCATTAATCTCCTCTTTTCAAAACTATAAAATCTTGCTGTCCTTTACAGCTTCTGCCGCTCTCTCTGACTACATGTATAACCAGAAACTGAACGTAACAAGCTCCGGTCCGTTACCACAGGGCCGTCTGGGAAATGTTGGAAACTCCTAAAACTATGAGTATTGACAAAATGATGAGTGGCAGAAAGAAGCAGATTTGACGTAACAGTAACAATCGTCCAAAGGTTCCAAATTTGCCTTAAATGCAGACTTCCCTCTGTCTCGCTGCAGGTCCTCAGAGTCCCGCAGAGCAACACGGCAACGGCGACTGCAAACGACAGGAGACAGAAGCTCCTTCCGGCCAGACGACGTCCACCTCCCACCTCGACCTCAACTTCCCCCTGCCAGGAGAAAAAGGCCCAGCCTGCCTCGTCAAGGTCAGTTTCTGAGCTTCTTCGCCGTAACCCGATCTCCCGAAGGCATGAGAGACGGACGACTTACTTTGTCCTCAAAGGGAATATCAGACATTGTACTTTACTGCAGTTGGCGCTTGTCGTCGGCAGGTGTACGAGGAGTGGGACAGCTTCAAGCTGAACGAGGCGNCAGTTGGCGCTTGTCGTCGGCAGGTGTACGAGGAGTGGGACAGCTTCAAGCTGAACGAGGCGCTGGAGATCTATGGGATCCTCTCGGTCAGCCCCGCCCTCAGCGCTCTGGCTGAGGAGAAGTAAGGCGCTCCGTTTGATTTCACTCCTTTCTGGTTTTGATCTGTTGCATCCGTTGCTGATTGTGGGCCCGTCCGTGCAGAGACGCCTCCTCGTCCCTGCTGGACCCGACGGATTGCATGGAGACAGCCGAGGAGCAGAGAGTGCACAGCCCCCCCGCCTCGCTGGTTCCCCGCCTCCACATGCTCTATGCCAGGCGGCTGCCACACAACAACCCTCTGCTGCCCTCTGCTGCTTTGGAGGACAGCAGTGCATGTAAGGTCACGTCCATGTTTCCCCCCTTAATGTAAAACACAGAAATTAGCCGGCTACATTTCGTAGCGAGGAGAAAAACAGAAATCTTCCAATTTATGGAAGCATGAATACTCCCACTTTTGCTTTTTACACACAGTGCCTGATTTAAAGTCAACTTTATTTCTATAGTGAAAATGTGTTGGAATCATCTCAGATGTGGACATATGGAGTAGTGTGTGTGAGTTTTCATGCTGCTTACAGGCTGCATAGAGGCTAAACGGTGAACAGTTGAGCTGAGCTTATCGGGCCATGCTAAAAATAACTTGATAACTGGCGGTTCTCTGCAAAATATTGCATCACTGTTATTGTTATTGTCAGCGCACACCGAAGTCTGCCCGACAACCAAATGCTTAATTTTATTTGTTTTATTTTATTTGCACACACATAAGACTGCATAAAATCCAGATAATAAAAAATAAAAGATGTGTCAGGAGAGGTCAAGAAGCCTTCAGGCTTATACAATAGAACTCCCTTCTCTTAAGGAGAAAAACAAATAAGTAACAAAAGAATAAAAATTAAACTAAGATAAATTGGGACATTAAAAAAAAAAAAGCACACAATAAACAGAAAACAACTAACCAATTGGTAGACAATAATCCAATAAAAACAAAAAAATACATAAAAAAAAATAATGACAGAAAAAGGGAGGGAAAAGAAATGCTGTAAGTAATCTGTAGGTTTCTTATAATCATAGCATGTCAACATATTGAGGTAAATTCTAACACCGTCTGACTTTGCCACACGGAATCAGACTAATATGGAAACGGTACAAACTGTTCTCAAAGTTACTAGGTCAGTCATTCATTGTCATTGATATTGTGTCGCGTTGGAGCAGTAATGTGAGGCCATTTTTCCAAAGTTGAGGTAACTCGTAAAGCTGTCCAAGAAGAAGTACAGCAGGAAGTTTCCTCTCCTGTAAAGCCTCACAGCCCACAGGCCTTTAGTTGCTACAGCAACGACTCACTTTAAATCTTTGTCCTTCCTCATCAGTTTTATCTTCGACCCTGAGCGACATGGCTTCCGTCAGGGCAGAGCTGCTCACATACCTCTCTCACGTTCTCCTGGGAGACGACCTGGCAGCCGAGTACCTCCTGCTGCATCTCATTTCCAACGTGTATGTGTCAGATACAAGGTTTGCCTGCAATAATGCTTCAGGGGGGAAACCCTTGCCGCTCTTTGCTTTGAGGACTCGCGCCTTTTTCCATAACGAGACTCTTCGTCATTTGCAGGTACGCTCGACGAGACGTTCTCCCGCTCGGCAAGTTCAGCCTGAACCTGAGCGGCTGTCCTGCCGCCGCCTCGTACGCCGAGCGCCTTTACCGAACCATTCAGCAGCTCGTGTCTTCTGTGAGTGAACCACGCAGCGGCTTCAAGCAAAATCCAGAGCTGCAAATTCTTTTTTTATGAAGCATGTTTCAGAATGAGTTGCTCGTCATGTGGCGCGTCTCATCTGTAAGGCCCAAGAACAATGCGAGCCTTGAATGTGAAACTTATTTAGAGATATAAAGTGTCTACGCACAGGCAATTGAGACTGCACGACTGCTTTGCTTATGGTCATCACAGTTCTGCACGTAATTCCTGTTGAGTTTTATTTATTTTACTTTAATTTCCCCACTTTGCAGTCGTACTATTTGAGCATGAGCCTCAAGAACATGAACCAGCTGCAGTTGGTGCCAAAGAAGGACTACGTGGCCAACAGGCTAGTGAGCGGAGTCCTGCAGCTGGCCAGAAACACCTCCCTCTTCCTGGACGAGACCCAGCTGGAGCAGGGACAGCTGGACGCGACAGGTAAGGCTCGNCCTCCCTCTTCCTGGACGAGACCCAGCTGGAGCAGGGACAGCTGGACGCGACAGGTAAGGCTCGTGATGCCACAAGGGGACGACTGCGAGACATTCAACACAGGCTGACATTCAATACTTGCAGCTCTGAAGACAAACTGCAGTATTTACAGCAAATTTAATACGCAGCTTGCAGACACTATTTGCACGGATCGATTGAGCTAATAGGTTGGATATTTCTGTTTGTGTTTTTTTTTTTTTTTTTTTTTTTTTTTTTGCTGCAGGTGTTCGCAACATCACGGCGCTGGGGAACCTGATCTCATGGCAGAAGGTTGATTATGACTTTAACTACCACCAGATGGAATTCACCTGCAATATTAACGTGCTCATCACGTCAGAGGGCCGCTCGCTGCTGCCGGTGAGGACAAAGGAGGACGAGAAGTGCAACCGCAGGGCACAAAACACCTGCCCTCTCTCTCTCTTTCCCCAATCCGGTCAGGGAGGGTTTAGGTTTCCGCCAGCCTCTCATGAGACTGAGCCTTGGCAGACTCTGGGGGTTGTTTCCAGCTGGCGTCACGCTGTCATCTCGGCCGCCATTGGCTCGCCACAGCAAACCCCTCCAGCCGCCGGCTTTAGTCGGGGGGTCTCGCTCTGTTGCGAACAGCCCGAGGAATGCGCCGTGTGCTATTCCTGTGTGTTGGTTTAGCGGGTTGCCATGGCAGCAGCTGTGCGCCACAGGAGCAGTGTATCTATCGGGCTGCAGCGAGGGGCGGCGGGCAGCAAGCGGCTCCCAGAGTTCCATTAAAAGTCCCAGCACACAGCTGTGTTTACAGTGAGCGGTTATTAGCCAACCAGCAGCTGGAGGCTGGAGCTAATCGAATGCTTTGCAGTCATCTCGCAAAGATTTTGCTCCTGTCTGGCATGATATTAAAGGACCACAGCGGTGGTTTTCCATGTTTAAACCAAAAAAGATATTACCCTCACACACATTACTCACTGACAATCATTTTCCAAAATATAAAACTGTATTTTAGTTTTTGTGTTACCAGACTTTCACCCACCTTAAAATTCAGTGTTTTCACCTGCAAGCATGTACATCTGAATGTAGAAAGCACGGCCATTTTTAATTTCCCTGTAAAAGTCGTCTTCTCCAGCCATATTCCCTGGTGGAGACATACATTTTCTTCCATGCAGCTCCATGTTGGACCAGTTAAATGAAGTTACTTCAACAAAAAATAAGAACATTTGGTTTTCTGTAATGGATTACCTATTTAAAGCATGCAAGTCTCTTCTTTTGATTAAAAACTGGAAGGTAAGAAAAACTATTGTAATATTTACTGCTCCAGTAGTACGTTTTAGGAAATGGTTGGCAGTGACATAACATGTTTGTGGGTCGTAATTGGATTCTAAACATGCACAACCACTAGTATGCTCCTTTAAATTTTTAGGATATCCCAACGTTGCAGCGTTATTGCATCGCAACAACTTCCTGACAAGAAATACATTAGCATATTAGCACCTATGGAAGAATTTTTGTTTCATGTAAACATCCTTGGAGCTTCTTTAGAGTTTTTTTCCCTGGCATAGCGTGAGTATTTTTTTTTCTTTTTGGCCCCGCAGTCAGACTGTCACGTACACCTGCAGCCTCAGATTGACCCGCCCCACATGGAGGAATATCTCAGTGGCGTCCAAATGCACCAGCAGACATCATCGCAGCTGAACAAACTCCGGCTCTACCTGACAGTGGCTCGCATGCTGGACTACAGCATCTCTGATGAGGTCACAAAGGTGAGACGAGGCGTCAGTTTTCGTCTGCTTGCTGCAGCTACAGATTCAGCAGTAGGTGGGACAAAAGAGGCAAGAACCCCCAAAAAAAGCTACTGCAGGGGGGCGGAATTAGACACAGTTTCTAGACTTTTTGTCTTCAGCTTGTACATAGACTGGATTTTTGCATCTGATTTGTATTTTCTTTCTTCAGTCATCTTTTGGAAGCTGATCTTTTTTATGTTTATGTCTTCATTGTCGGAAGTAGAATGTTAAGAATAATTTTGAAGGCTAACAGGCTGACAGCTGGCTGCACCCTGCACATATTAATGACGTCTGTGACTATTTTTGAGCGTTCTGGTACACCGTAGACGGATCTAAACATTGCTTTGTCTCTTTCTCCTGTTCTCAGTCAGTGGAGGATGACTTTGTAGACATGAGGAAGGACAATCCCCAGAGTATATCTGCTGAGGACTTCCATAGACTGCTTGTTGTGGCAAGGTAAGCTGTGACTAACTTTACATAACTTTGCCTGGTACTTCTAAAAGTAGATGCAAGACAGAACAATAAGCGTTTAGGCAAAAATTAAATTTGCTCCACGTGACTTAAAGGACCATTTCGGTGATCGTGCATGTTTGAGCCTATCATGTTCATTTTTCATATGCATAACATTACTGACAATCATTTCCCAAAGCATACTACTGGTGGATTTAAAAAATTTTTTCCTACCTTCCAGATCACCATTGGTTTCAGTTCATTCTGGTACGCTATTAAAATCAACTTGANTTTTTTCCTACCTTCCAGATCACCATTGGTTTCAGTTCATTCTGGTACGCTATTAAAATCAACTTGATACTTGAAGCGTTCTTGGGATAGGTCATCCATCATCGCGAACAAGACATTTATTCACGTTGTTTTTTAGAAGTTACATAATTTTAGCATTTATCGCAATAAAAAACACAGAGTGAATGTATGTCTCCACCAGGGAATATAGTCCCAAAAGAAGACCTGCGTTTATCGAAATATTTAAACAACCGTGACTTCATAAGGCTGCGCAACGGTTAGCAGGTGAAACATTAATTTTTAAGGTGGGTGTATCACTTGAATATTTGATTTTGAAAGATTACGAAATTTTGCAAAATATCAGGAGAGCTGAGATATGGTTTTATCCTTTGGGAAATGATTGTCAGTAATGTAACATGTATGAAAATTGAATATTTTAGANATATGGTTTTATCCTTTGGGAAATGATTGTCAGTAATGTAACATGTATGAAAATTGAATATTTTAGACTCAAACATGCATGATCACTGGTATGGTCCTTTAAGCAGCATGACAACATCATGTATCAACACTGAATTTTTCAAACAAATATGTGAGCTTCTCTCTCAAGGCTAAGCAAGCAAAATGTATTTTAGTGTTTAATGTCACGGTATTTAGAGTTAAGCATTGCACATATTCTTTAGGAACACAGCCTGAATATGACTCTGCTCTCAGGTTGCTCTCGCTGAGCCTGGGACAAACTACTCTGTCCAGAGACAGCTGGCAGAGAGCCAAACACATGGACCTGCTGCGGAGGAGCAGACTGGAGCAGCATAAGTGTGTTAACGGCAACGAGCCGTGATCATACGNTTTTTTTTTTTTTTTATACTAACAAAAGTTTGGAATAAAGATGTTTTTCATGTTATATTGTTCATATTGTGCTCAACTTTCACCTTTGAGCTGCAGATTAGACTTAGACACATTCTAATTAACGATGGCATCTAAGAGATGCATCTCAGAGTGTAATTATCAGTTCTGAAACTCACAGCCTGTTCAGTGTTTTCCCACTGTTTTTTGCAAATTAAAATTTTCTACATTTATACAATCCCCATTTCTTGTCCTCAAAAATATGTAAATAAATCAGTTAAGTTCCAGTGGTGCGTTTTCTTTGAGTCAACAGTGATTTGGTGAATAATGTAGCCATGTTGGCCATAAAAACAGTGTCTTAAGTGATTTGGCAATAACAAATGTCAAGCAACACATGTTCACTCATATACTTTTTATTATTCCAATTTAATATTTTCCTAGACAAAAGTGTACAGTGCACTTTGTTATTAAATAACACACCCAAAGAGGATAAGAATAAATAGGTTACTTTAATATACAATAAAATCTGACTACACCATGGAAAACGATGAAAATAGTCAGTTGTTAAAGAAGTAAGACGTGAGCATAAACATTCAGATGAAATGGTAGAAATATGCTTCAACTGCAAATCAAATTGACCTCTGGTCACATGATAATTCACATGATGAATGAAGACATGTTTCAAAAGCACTTGGTGTAAAAACAGAAAAGAAAAAAACATCTCACCCAGCACTATCAGATTAAATACAACTATGCAGCCTTTGCATATAAAACCAGATACCAAATCTCCAGCACTACAGTTTATAATCAGGAATGTTAATCGTTGTTCCCTTTAGCTTAATACAGCCAATTTAGGACCAAGTTTCTACTCATGAGAACTGCTCCAGTGTTTGCATTCCTGAATGAGGTACAGGGCCCAGCCTGAAAGACTTCAGCGGACTTCAGAAGACATGAGGTGAAAGATGAGGTAAACGCATCCCAGAACACCGCGCACTCAGTGTAATCCATAACTGGTTTGGTCTGTTTTGTCTGGCCATAAGTGATCCAAATATCATATGGCTGGCTGTACCACCAGTCGAGCTCCCTAGTTCCTCATCATCAATATGATATTTGCATAAGTTCGCCTTGTAGGCGGAAAAAACACCAAAAGACTTGTGTCTTCAGCAATGCCAGAAATGTTTTTGCCCCAAAAGTTGTACTTTGCATAAAGTATGTTGGGGTCAAACATGGCTGGTTGCAATGCATCACCAATCAAACTCAGCCTGATGGTTCCTCACTGGTGACGCAACTAGCCGTGAGATATTTGGACCAATTGTATTTGGGGAAAAGTATCCAAAGGCAATTGACATTTCTTAAGGACTATACCGCATGTAGAAAGTGATCTGGAAGTGTTCGCCTGTTATTTTCATTGTTTCATCTCACATCTTCAAAGCATACTGGGGCCTTTACCCTGTGTGTTAAAACCTTGCATTCCCGTTGCACGACAGCCACATCAGCATCAGCTTTGATGATCAGCAGGTTCAATAACTCATCCTGTCCAGCTATATCATGTAGCATCCACAAAGCTGGCAAAGCTACAGTTTAGTAATACAGTTAGATAAAATATATAACTATCCTACACGTGATTGTGCTGGTGAGCAGGCTGAATGCATAAAACAAGTTAATACCACCATGACTACAACACAAAATATGAAACGTGACTCATTATCCTGGGATATTCCAACTCAAGGCAGATATTATTGAGCATAACTAGACAATATACAGAGGAGTAAAGTGGCCCAAAGCAAGGCCCTGTGGGAGATTTTCAGTGAACATTGATAAAAGTTTGGTAAACCAATAAGGCAAAACTTATTTCTTCAGGTTGAGAAAAAATGCTTCATATGCAATATGACAACACTGACATCACGCATAAATATAACTACAAATCAAAAGCGAGCACTCCCAAATACCATCAGCAGGGATGCTCTAAAATATAAACCCACACATACTGTACAGTACGTACAAAACCCAAACACTTTACACCCCTAAAGCCTGATACATTTGTTTACACAATGCACAATGTGTGTGCCACTGGATGAAATATCCCATGTTGAAGACATACAGTAACCTTGAACATGATCTTGTATTGTATACAGTACACCAAATGTAACATGTATGAACGGACAAAAAGGTAGATTTCGCCATAAATACCTGATATAATAATCCCACTATAATTCCCTGTTAAGGCAAATATGCTTTCAGTTTGGGGAGTGCATAAAGCATCAGTCTCAAATGTTTGGATGGGTGTGTTTGCATATCTACTATATGCTTCTCTCCACTGGTTGTCAAACATGCAGTGTCAATGTACAACGCTGCCTGAGGACGTAGTTTAAACCCTCAGCGTTAATTCCTATAATTTTTCGTATTATAACAAATTTAATACACTTCAATCAACACAACTCCAACCAGTGTTCTTGTTTTCCTCACTGTCATCTGGCTTTTTTTTTTGTTTTTTTTTTAAATATAACTCATACCTCTTTGAACAGGTTAAGCTGCCACTCTGCTATCAATAAAAAAAGCTTAAGGGAGTTGATAGACATACAATGCTCACTGTACATACTCTTACTAAATTCTTGTGTGGTCCTTAATTTCTATAACAATATATTTCCTAAGTTGCACTTGACAACATTGATATTACATAGGATAAGTACGCATGTCGTCTTGCTAGTTTTTGTACAAAGGTTGAGGCTAACACAGAACTATCCTTTGGAAATCACTGAAGGTATTTGGTCAGATTCTACAGGAGCGTATCTATGTTCCCAGGATCCTATGTTCCCCAGTTCAATATTCTGTTAACACACATTAAGTGTGTGTGTTAAACCCTAACCCATTATGTGCTCTATTGTGCTATACAGAGCTGGGAACACAGGACCCTGAGAACATAGGGAGTTATTCCTATGTTCCCAGGATTCTATAGTCCCAGGATCCATACAGCTGGGAACATAGGAATGACCCTGATTCTACAGTGACTGTTGCAAACTGAAACCGAAAACGAGATCGTATCACAAATGCCAATAAGTGGCCTGCACATACAGGATGACATACAGTACGTAATAATCTCAACCTCACATGCAAGCATGGTGGGTAATCAATAAAATAAGGACAATGATATGTTGACATGCACAAAAACACTCTGGTTCTGTACCACATTCTAGAAGTATGCGAGGTTAAAACAACATTTTTTAAAAAATCTAAATATCAATTTATGTCTCTGTTATTTCCCTAAAGTGAATCATAACGCGAAAATGACTGGTATCAAGACTGACTTGGTATCAAGACAAGCATAATACAAAAATTTACTGTAACAGTTACCAGATTTCTGGATGTATTGTACCTACACCCATTCTAAATGTGTAGGAATTATGACAGATTCCCAAAATCATTTAAACTTTTAAAATTTCTTTTACTATTATTATATACCAATACTATACCAAACCAGGACACTTTGCAGATATTGGTGTGCAACATTTGAGGGCCATGCTAACATTACTGCAGGTTCCCAAAGTAGAAAATACACTAGCTAAAAATGTCAAATCAGTATATTCTATCAATATACAAGATAACATGAAAAATGGGATGAGCCGAGTTTCCATTTTTCAAAAATCAGACCAGAAATCATTCTTATCATAAAAGTATGATAATCATTCTTTCCATTATTATGTGCATGTAAACATGTTCAGCGTCAGTTTGAATCTAAGGATATTTGTAAATTCTTTACAAGTGTTGTCATGAACATGGACAAGTTTTAACTAAAGGGCGATTTTACGAGCAGGGTTGTTGGCGGAGTAGTGATGCTGTGTGCAAGCGTTTGCTACTGCTACCATACTGGAAGTTTTTACAGATACTATTACAAAATCCTGCTACAAGGAAAGCGCTAGATCTGAATGATCCTGGTCTGGCACTGTGTAAACATTGCTTTCAGCTCGCTCTCCTGGGCCTCGTTGACAGTGTCTGGCTCCGGGCTCTTCTGCACCTTTGCCACAGCAAAGTTGATGCCCTGGGTGAGTCCTGCCTGGGTGAGGCTGGCCACCTGAACCATGGAGCTCTTGATCTTGGCAAAGGGGGACACCACTCGGCTGCCGTTGCTGTCGGCAGGCGAAGGGCCTAAGCTGCCCTCCATCTGGGAACTCAGACTCCTCTGAGAGCCTCCTGAGACCGCAGGGCTGGGCTTCTGGACTGTGAGAAGGTTGGTACTGGAGGTAGTGGACTGGACGTCTAGCTGGGACGGCCTGGGGAGCTGGGGCTCCTCCTGTTGCTGCTGCTCCTCTGGGCCTAGCTGTTTGTCTAAGTCTGCTGGACCCTTATTCTGCAAGGGCACCACGGGGTTGGTTGGGGGGACAGCGGCTGATGGCTGTTCTCCAAATACCTCCACAGGTTTGATCTGTGCATCCTGGACAAACTGGTGGCAGTAGGCGTCGATGGGAGTTCCAAAGTCAATCAGAATGGCTTCCTCAGCCACCGAGGCGGTTCCAGGCGACTCGTCATCACTGAGTTGAGATGTACTGTTCTGTTTACCGTCGCAGCCAGTGACCCGGATAACAGAGGGGATATTTAGTTCTACGCTACCGATGGACTGGGAGCGGCTGCCAAGTCGGGGGTTTGACGCTACGATACCGCAGCTGGGCAGCACGTAGTCCACGTTTTCTAAAGAGCCGGAGCACGGGTGCTCTTGGTCGGAGTTGTAGGAGTCAGAGTCAGAGGAGATTTCAGAGTGTTCATTGCCAATATCTTTCAAGGCGCCAGCGGCAGGTTTGTTGTCCGATGTCTCCAAGCTACTGTCTGACTTCCACAGGTTGACGTGCATAGTTGGTTTTAGGAAATTTACCGTCACATCAGGCTTGGAGAAGTTGCCCAGCCTCCCCAGGGGCTTGAAAGGGCCGATGTTAACATTAGTCTTGGTCTGTTTCACTTTCTGATTGAGGGAGGAAAATTTGTTGAGGAGGAAACTTTTGCCCTGTGCCAGCCCAGAGCTACCATAGACTGGGTCACTGGTTTTGGTCTGTATGCCCATTATATCCTCGTGAGGTTTACTCTGCCGCCTGGAACACAGATACAATACCCTCAAGAATGCGATCTCCAGCTCTTGTCAATGGTCAAAAGCAAAAGGTGCTTAGATGGATGCAAATGTTTATGATAAATCTTAATCGTTATCTGAAAGAGAACTCACAGATGAATGACAATTTTAATATAGCACAGCAATTACTACTGACCTCTCCAGCCTCTTTTCTACCACAACCAGGTCCAGCCCCATGGCCTGTTTTGTTATGCGAAGCATCTCGGCTATGCACTGTAACGTGTCTAAAATAAATTGCAAAGTAAATTATGAAAATCAGAACAATTTGCTTCCCTTTCAAAGCATTTACAGAAACAACATCCTACCTTTTCCGTCATCTTCAGGATTTCTTGTTGCTGCCCGTAGCGTGTGAAAGTATCCACTCGTCTCTTCATTCCTGTAATGCAAACGCATGCAGCAGAACTTTGGCTTCCCAAACAGAGTGGGTTCTGGACCTGCAAAAAATAGACAACCTTTAATTTTCTGTTTAGTGGTGTGTTTTCCTTGCATGAATCATAATCAATAGAGACAATGCTAAAAGTTTACAGAAGAACTGTTATGCATGCTTTTGGGAAGTGTTGAGTGACTCAGTAAGAATCCTCACTTCTGCTTTGAGTGCAACTTACCAATTTCGATCTTTTCCAGACCCTCTAAATTGAGCCGCTGGTATTGGTTGACTTTATCTGCTTCTTCATCATAGCTATAAGTAAGTAAATGCATAAAAATATCAGTGAATCTATGAGAGCAACTTAAAAAAAAACATTACAGCTCATTTTAAAGGTCAACTTACTAAGCAATGTAGTAAGCTTTGTCTGACAGAAGCAGAAGCACATCCACATCTTTGTTGGCTGCATCTATAAGGCTGGAGGGAAGTAAGACACAATATCAAGACAAGATACTCCAGAACTACGAACTTTATATCTGAGGTCAGCTAATAGCAGGTAAGGTAATCAATATCTTTGTTGTGTTAGAAAGAAAAATGCTTAGAACTGTATAGCGTAGCAAACCACTAACCTCAAGTCACAATTGATGAGCGCCCATCCTCCGTGAAACTTCTCATCATCTGGTAGCAAAAGCTGCATGTAGGTCTGCAGCAGGAGGCTGACCTGCTCCTGGGCTCCCCTTTGGCTTTCCTTCTCTTTCTCTTCATGCTCTTTCTCCTTGCTGAAAATGGAGTAGAGGTCTTCCGTCACCGGCAGGCCCATCATTAGGTCTGCAGGGAGAGGTGAGACAGAGTCAATCAAAGCCAGTTTTGGGGAGAAAGATAGGCATAGACACACGTTACTAGAACAAGAACAGTCTGTACCAATGACTGCTTGTCTGTACGCATCCCTGAAGCGGTTCAGATAGTAGCGGTTGGCTGAGTTCACACCGTCCTTCATTACACCAGCCAGTTTTCTCTCCCCAGTCCTGGTAAAATCTCCCTGTAATGCATTACACAATACTCTCACTGATGTAATGTACTGAACCACACCCCACATATTTGCAACAGTGAAATTAAACCAGATTTTGTCACATGTACAGAATAGTCATTCCCAGAGACTATCAAATATCCCCGTTTCACTTCCAATCTTAAGAAATTAAGACTTTGACTGGTGATTATTAGCTCATTTTTAATTTTTAAAGACTCAGCTCATGGTCATTATGCTCTGAATGTTCTATCTTTATATGTTATCTAAGTAAAATAAATCAAATGTCTAACCAGCTTAAACTATGCCATCAACATGTCTATTGACTGTGATGACAGAAGATGACACACTGACTTGACATTTGTGCATGTATGTAAGCCAATGATGTCACCTTAAGGGCAGCTGTGCCTGCATATTGTCTGCTGATGGTGTCTCCATTGTTGGCCCACATGATCTGATAAATCCTGTAGCACTTGGGAGGCAGAGGCTGCTCGGGAGGCATCACACCCAGTTTTTTGAGCTGCAGGAAGAAGAGAGAAATGTTTGCCACAGGCTCGCTGTTGTAACTCGAAGGACTTGGTCTCTCTTTCAGTTTACTTTGCATCGGCTGAAAACGTCAGCCTGGATCTAGCGTCTCCATTTACACTAAATTTGCTCAAAAAGTGCCTTCACATGAATCAGAAATTTCCTCCTCAAAAATGTCTACTTTCTACTCTTCCCTTGATGCTTTATCTTATTTGACATCATTCGTAGCGATAGATCCCAACGCTTCCAACAATACAATTTGATCTTACAGGATTACAGCCTAATCTTACATGTAAGATTAGGCTGTAATCCTGTAAAAAGACAAAACAATTCAAAAGCTACATATTTCAAGTCAGAGATGTCCGTTTTCCTCACCTGGTCCCAGGTTTGGAAAAGATCTTACCTGTTGTTCCATCACAACCCGAGCAACAGCAGCCTGGACCACATTGGTCCTGTCAAGACAATCCATGCAGTTGACCCTGAAGATGCCTTCCTGCTTGCAGATGACTCCTGCTTGGTCCACCCTAGAGAAAGATACACATAGTAGGATGCATTAATGGGAATAACATTTTCACACAAATGCTGACATGCACTATGGGTTACGAGGGGTTTATTGCTTTCTGTGACAAATCAAATTATGCCCCAGTGAAGATAAGCAAGACCTCATTTGTGTATTTCTGACATTATTGGAAGATATTATCAGCGACACTTACCAGGCCCATTTCATGTCGGTGATGATGTCAGAGATGGCATCTGTCAATATTTGCACATTCTCAAACTTCATACCTCGGCTGAGAAACAGGATATGAGTAGAATAAAGGAAAAGTAAAAGTACTATGGTACTGCATACTCACGGTGAAGACTGCTGTTTAAAGCAGCGTAAAGTGCTGATTTAATCAACAACTGAAGCCGCTGAGAAAAGTCTTACCAGTGCTCGTGGAAGTCAAATGAAACATATGTAAGGTTGGGATTGTTGTAAAGTAGGACTTGCTTCAAATATGCATCACCAATCAGCTTCTCCCGTCCACTTTGGTCTACTAAGTTAATGATGACCTGAACACAAGAACAAACAATGAGTAATCGAGATGCTCTTCCAGCATGTGCTGTCATTTAGTCATTTTGATTTGAGAAAGGATGAGGTCCACTGCACTTGATAGAGGGCAGAAAGGGACAGCTTAAAAAGCTGAAGTAATTCTGGCTAAAGCAAAGCAATAATTTTAACAACAAATGATTGATAGCAGATATCCACACAGAAACAACGGTACAGAAGGGTTGAAGCCGTCATCATGTTTTGCTTTATTTTTTACTGCCATATAAATGTAAAATAAGCTCTGATGTGTAAGGAGAAGCAAGATGAACTGCTTCAATTTGAAACGCATTTGATTATTTCAAAAAAATAATTATTCTGATAATCAGTAGAAATCTTGGATAAAGCTAGAAGTCATTCTTATGGAAGCAGATCGAGTTGCCACGTATTATATTTAATTAGTGCTTCAGTGGAAAAAACATCGCTTTAAGGTTGCAAGTTTTAACACAATCATCATTTTTGTAAATGCTAAATAACAATTTTGTTTTTATCTTTATTCATGTATTTTTCTTTATTGTTTTTAATTATTGTAATTTTATGAATTATTTTTAAACTGTATTTATTGTTGTTTACCTGTGGATCACAATAGCTGTTGCAACAATGACAGCTAATGGAGATATGAATAAAGTAAAAATAAAAGACTATTATAGATAAACATCAGCAGTATTGCTATTGCAGCTGCAACAACTCGTAAAATATGCTCAAATACATTTTCAAATTGACTAATTATGGCAATATGAATAGGGAAGCTGACACCTGTGAGCTGAAGGAAAGGTGTTACATGTTTTAATCTGAAAACTGTTTGGATAAGCTTGGGTTAGTACACGAAGCCCAACTGTGGTTTTAAATGACACAATGGCTTCTCACAAAGGCAGAGCACTTACTGGCTGAACTCGGCAGAAAAACTGTAAATCATTCAAACTCTAGGCAAAGCCAGCCAGCTTGGCAGAAAGATGGTGGCAATAATACATTAACCAAAGTTATTCCCCACAAAGAAATGTGCAAATACAAGGCAGCAACTATGCAAAGCATATATCTAAGTACTCTCATGGTAATGCAGCTCACCTGCTTCTCGTATAGTTTAAGCTGTTCTTCGAAGTGGGCAGAAAAGTAAGACATTGTCTCGTTCTCTCCTGAAACATCAGAACGATATACCAATTATTGCTGTAGCATTATATCTACATCTAGCTGAGGCAATCCATTTAGGAAGTTTTGACATCAATGTTAGTTTGGAGATAGAAAGGCTTCAGGAAAAAAGCAGCTAAAGAACAAATCAAAGGTGTCAACTCACCTGAAGATACAACCAATTCCCTGTATCCAGTCTATCTTTAATCTATGTCAGATTTATGCAGCAAAGACTAATGACTGCAAGATTACAATATCTGGCTAAAACCAAACTACCATCAAATGATCAATGAATGTTGGTCCCATATGCTCCATTAATGTCAAAAATTGCAGGTATCGGCAATGTCACTTGTGATGACAATGACACTTTTGATATACTTTGATATACACTTTGATAAGTATATTTATCTTTTCAGCTGTGTAAATATAATTTAAATAGATGTGTACAAAGTTGTTTTTACTCTTTTTTATACTTTATACTTATGCACTAAGGGAGAAGCACCTGTAATTTCATTATATGTTACGTATAATGACAATAAAGCTATTCTATTCTATTCTATTCTATGTCACTGGTATCCCAGATCGCAAAGATTCCACTGACCTTTCTCCAAGCGTGGCCGGGGATTGTAGCGGTACCCCGCCTGGCTCCAGAAGACAGGTACCGACCCACGAGTCTGCACAAAGCACAGAGTGTGGCTGTGCACGTGAATCAACTGCTCTGTTTCCACATAGTTAGCTACGTGGCCATCTGTATCCACTCCTCTGCGTTTGTACCGCATCCCTTTAGGCAAAGAGAATGAGTCATCACTATTAAAAGATTATTAATATCACCAATCACACTTCATTTCAAAAGCGACTCCTAATTGCACAACATAACCAAATAGCTTCCCGCCGTACCTGCACGGTGGCGGCTCCGTCGGGAAATCAGAGCCACAGTGAAGCGGGGGTNCCCGCCGTACCTGCACGGTGGCGGCTCCGTCGGGAAATCAGAGCCACAGTGAAGCGGGGGTGGATGTCATCCACGCAGGTGAGCTCCTGCGGTGGGGTCTCGGGACTGCTCCTCTCCTCATCAGAGGTCTCGTTGTAGTTCACCACCAGTTCCTCCACCTGTACAAAACCCTGGATGATTGGTGTCACCCAGAAGTCCACTTCTGGAACCTAAAGCATTCAAAAGGTGAAGAAAAAGCAAGGTAGGAGGATTAAAATGTATGTGCTCGTTAGGCACTTTGCATCTATCAAGTTTCCAAACTAGATAGCTTGACCTTCATGAGCTTTTATTCATACTATTTTCAAGTTCTTCAGATAAAGTTCTGGAACAAGCAACTGCACATATAAATGCATATAACTTCTATATCTTCAAAGCGGGGCCATCCGTGTTCTCTGAGCCTCCGAGCTGACATAAATAGAAATACTATGAGGACAAAGGACCCTGTGTGTTTAATCATTCCAGAAAAGCAACAGCAAAAAGCAGTACAGCTCTGTGTTTTTGTCAAATAAATTGTTACCTGGAGGTCGATAAGATCCTGGATCATGTGTTTATTCCAGAAAAAACGGTCGTCCACCTTTGAAAAAGATTAAAAACTACAATCAGACATATGTGAAGGATACTGTAAAATATATGATGTAATTAATGTTTCACTGTGCTCTGTTACAAACGCCGTTCTAACCTGTTTCCAGAGGGGTATGTTGGACTTATCAGAGTCTCCCTGCCGCTGCACGGTGTTTGTCAGGTCATAGGTCATGCTATAGTAGAAGGAGTCTGAGTCCATGAATATCTTGTACAGCTCATCAAGCAGCCGCCTCTCCAAACGTTCCTTCTCTTTGTTTTCCTTGACCTGGAAGGCAGGGGAATACTGGATTGGGCGGGTGGATGGAAAAGTGCAGTAAGTTGACAGAGAATAGAAAGAAGCAAAATCCTATCAATGCCTTTAAAAAAGTGTGAAAAACAGGAAAGCTAGAGTGTGGGTGTGAAGCTGTTTAGCAATAAATAGCATATTAAATGCTGGAAAGAATACCTTTTTCTTAATTGGCACAGCCACATTAGATTTGATCTGACTTAAAGTTTTCATCAAAAACTTTGAGTCATCAGGAGACTGGGCCAGTTTCTCTGGTTTGTCAATTCCAAAGTGGTGCTTCTTGCAAAGCTGAAAAAAGAGGATGTTCTATCACATATAAGCAGTTGTAAAGTCTTTTACACGTGTGAGTGAAATCTGTAAAAAGTTAAAAATAAATGTAGCACATCGGAGTGTATTCCTTCTCTTTCATCAGTTTTAAAATGAAGTCATGATAACTCCGCTTCAGCAAATGAAAGTACAACCTTTGCATTCTTAAACCAACAAAAACCTATGCAATAAAAACTGAGCAGTTTAACACGATATACAATCAAAAACTACAACACAAACACAGTACTCATATTTCCAAACCACTGCAAAGAACAATATAACTTCTACACTAAGCTAAGCACAGAGGGAATGGGATGGTCACGCTGCAGTACAGGGACAATAATCTACAAGAAAAGTCTAAAATATCCAAGAACAACCTCTGATATTACTCACTTGAAAATATTCTGTCTCATCATCCATGAAGACTCCCTGAAAGATTGAAACCTTAGCAATATTCTGATTAATCTTGAGATTTTCTTGTCTGCAATTCTCAGTGTGTGTGTGTGAAAATAAGATGTTTGAATTTTAACTAATCTAACTGATGTTGCACCACTGTCAGCCCATCCTCAGAGATGAATCATGCACTGACACGTACAGGGTCTTGCATACATTAAATAACAATCTCAATTCTTAACTGATGTAATACAAAGTCTCAGTGTGTAGCATCAGTTTGCACACCTCCAGCTCAAGCTCCTGTGGCTCTTCATCAGAAAGAGGAATAACAGCTATCTTGGTGATCTTGTAGACTTTGTGGTTTCCTGGTAAATGGCCAACCAGGGCTTTCTGGCGGATTAATACGAGGCCGAGAGGAAGATCTGCCAAGAAGCAAAGAAGGGGGCGTACATCATGGGTACAGAATTCTCACATTCAGAAAGGTGCGACAAAACCAGCTGCCCAAGAGCCATTAACTGCGCTTGCTCCTGAAACACAAGCCGACAGCTGACAAATATTTAAACTGCATTAATCTACCAGATTTGTTCAAATGATGAACCTTTTCATACCAGTTTCCTGTCAAGAATTTAATGCTTATTTTCAGACTTCCTCCACTGAGTTTCACAAGGACACAGCTGCTGGTTTAGACACTCAGACACTCGGCTTTATCACCATTTAATCATCATCACCGACAGCTCATTCCTGTTCAAAGCTAGACATTCTTCAATGTACTTTTACACAATTATTTCACACCTTATCTTGTGAGTAAGAAATATACAAAAATACTGGACAGCTGGATAAGTTAATGTGGAGTGAACATTGACCGAAAAGGACAGCTGTTGGAATACAGCTGAGGATGAATGTTCAAACGATTTTCACAGTCCACTTACCTGTGTGAAGTTGTATCTTTCCAATGACACCCTCCACAAGACCCAAACACACAGGGTTCCAAGCTAACAACAGGTCTGTTGCTGCAATAAACATATGGAGATGAAATGTCACTACAGTATTGTTGCCAAAAACAGCTGATCATGAGCTTCAAGCCAGATATTAGGTCACTGCCAACAAAGCAGTCAAACTACAACAAAGAACCTAAAGAATTTTGTATATTGAGTCAGACACAAACAAGAGGCCTACAACAAAAGCAAATACCCCGAGAGACTTTTGGTTGTTTTCCTGTTATTACACTAAAATTGTTTTGCTTAAACAACTCATCCTTAAGGACTTCGCTTCGGCTGTGTAATTGACGTACATATACTAACAACCCATGACTAAACGTGTTAGTATCATCAAGTTAGTCTTTGGCCAAAGCAAATGAATTCAGCTTGGGGTCATTTAAACTATTCTGTTTCCATTCACTAGCTTGGAGCAGCATTTTCACACATCTAGTCAAGACTGAAGTCCGTTCTGACGGAAGAATGTTTAGCATTGGTGATGGATTGAACAACATGGTGGAGAAAATTAGAAAAATGTGAAGGGTGTGGCTAAGGGTGGAGAGTATGAACACAGGCAGCCCCAGAAAATGACTCTTCCTGTTCCATGAGTCAAAGAACTTCCTGTACAAAGGAACTGCTGTAAGAGCCCAGCTGGGAGGCTCTTACATAAAAAAAAATTTTAAAAAAACTGCAAAAATAACACCACAGCTTGGCTCCAAATGTGTAATATGGTAATTCTTCACTGTGCCTTTGTGTCAACGGGCCAAGCCAGGAGTGGAAACCCTTTTTCCAATTAAATAATGAAACAGCTGTGCAACTAAAAACCTGTTCAGGATGGCTGCACAGCCGTACAGCTTCAACGGATAGAGGATAAAGCACCTTTTTTTTGTCCATCTCTACTGCAGCTCTTCTTTAAAAAGCTAAAGATTTAAAAATAACAGTATTTTATTTCCTTCTAGAGTCTGACCAATTCTGTCATCTCTGTAAGCCACAGCAGAAGACATTACAGACTCAGCTCTGTGATGTGATCAAGACTTAGAGCCAGAAGCTTTTTACAGACACGGAATATCAGACTGACATTAGTTAGACATCCCAGTTGAAACATCACATGTGTTATAATTGCTCTGCTTTAATGGTTTCCAAAAAGAAAATTCCTCTAGGTTTCACTCTCCTAGGAAACTGTGCATCTGTTATACTGTCACACGGCCAGCGGGCATCACATGAAAGCTGAAATTCACAAATTAACACGTCATTACAGCCACAATGTGTGTGTTGTTCTGTAGAAGAACTTAAAGTCAAATCTAACCTTCACTGTGTAAGATGTGAAGCAAAGCCAGAACTCTGCCAGGAGGGTGTTGGCACTACAGGACTGTTAGTTAGGAGGATCATTTCAACACTTTGGAATGAAAACTCGAAACTCTGTCTGTCAGTTCCATTAAAAACTCCTATTATTAGAGTAAGTGGATAAGTTAGAGGGTTAAAATGATAATCACGATAAGGTTTACAAAGGATGAACGAGTGTTACGCTAGACAGAGGCAGCTGCGAGTCAAAGCTCAGACTAAACATTAATACTTAAGTATTTTGGTTACATTCATCAAAGACCTTAGTAAAATAATACACTGATCTATAAATCCATAGCTTTTGCTTCAATTAATGATAGCTTGTGATGCTAACTGTTTCAGGTAAATGGCTGCAGCAGAGAAAGCTGTCATCCATACATACCGGGTCTGACCGACATGGTCCCGTCTTTTCGGCCGCACCACAGAGCACGGTCGCCACTCTGGAGAATGTAATGGTCTTTAGCTTGGAACAGCTCCATTCTGACCCTTTACGTTACACTAAAATAAGTTACTAACTGGCTGAACAGCCAGATATAGCTAATTAGCAACTTCCACGTCTTTGAGGTTAACTATGGCTAGCCAAAACAGCGACTGGCTAGCCACGGTTAGCTCTTTTCCCACGGGCTTCTGAGCTACGTTAGCTACTAGCTACCTAGCGAGCTAGCAGCAGCAGTAGCAGCTGGAAGCGTGTCGGATTTGTTAATTCCACCTCTTAGCATGTTGACAGTCAAATGCGCTTTCTACCAGCAAAGCATGTCTTCCCACGGTCACGGTGAACGGACTAAACGTGAATGCATGTAAATGAGTGAAGAAATGTTCCAGGAGCTGCTGTGATCCGTTCAGGACGGAACCGACAGTTTCCTGCCCTAAACAATGACACGTGACCTGTGTACGCCGTCATCACCGGCGTACAAGTACTGTTTTCTCTGCTCAATTACATAAAATATTTTCATATTATTAGTTTCAATTTTAATTTTAGTGTTAGACAATATATTCATCTTTTGTTATGTCATAATGTATTTCTATAGTTTAAATGAATAGGTTGTTGACAGGACTCTTCAAATACGTCATAACTAAGAAAGCTGAATATGGGACATTCGTGAACCGCAAGGAGCCAGTGACTTTGACAAGAGAGAGCATGGAACTTGAATCTGATTATTTTTTATTTAATCAAGGTATTATACGAGTATCCTTTAAATAATACCATTTAATCTCTTTGCTGATTTTACTGGTTTGAGTAACTTGTTTCTAAAAACACGCAATATTCTCATTCACGCACTTGAAGGTGACCTCACCCACGCAAGAGTGTTCTCACGTATAGGTTAATGGAGCCTTGAGGATAAAGGGCTAATGAGCAGTTGACATCAGATCGAGACAATTGTTTACCTTACCGGTGGAAGCTTAAAAGTGAAAAATGCAGCCAGAACTGAGTCTGACTGAGGGACATAAACGCACTCCTCACACTCATTTACAAGATGAATTCTTCTGGCAGGTTCATTTTCACTTTACTGTTAGGGATATGCACATAACTGGTGTAGGAATTGCTCTAGAATAGCTATATATATATATATATATATATATATCAGGGCAGATAATACAAAACTATATTCATGTGTTGCTAAGTCTCTGCCTTTATAGAATCAATACCAACCCAAGTATCAGTCAAAATCAATGTCAAATACACTTTATTTTCAACCATACCAACGTGATTTGCTTTCTGCAATACATTAGGCAGCTACTCACAAGCTGTGATGAACTCTAAGTCACAATCTATAATTTGTAAAGGTGTGTCAGTCAACCAGTGACTTTAATTTAAAGCTGGTTGATAGTTTTTTTTATAGTGACTTTTCACAACTCATCCCTTACTACACAAATCAGAATGTAAATAAAATATAAAATATCAACTTTGCTATGTGACAGACTGCAGTTTTCATGCACTTGAAACACCATTTATGAATTGGATAATTTCTTACTTGTGACTTCACTTAAGGCTTTAATTTGCAGTTTAATGTTTGTTCTATTATAGATTGTGGCTTTAATAGTTATATAAGGACACTCCGAAAACTGTTATTATTCATTAGCACAGAGTGCTGATTGTCTCATCAAGTAAGATACAACTCACATCCTTTTCTGATAAATGTACCAAAATACTATATGATATAAATACTGATATAGTAAGTAAACCAATGCACATACAAACACTCAAGCACATCAATCAAAACTTGTGTAACTGATATATTTCAAATTAAGTGCTGCTGATCTTTCAGCATAATACAGTTCAGTGACTGCAAAGTGCAAGATGGCATAATCTGTAATGCACCAAAAAGCAGCATCTAATAAACATATTCATTGTGTATGTGACAAAGCAGCTCCAACAAATGGCCTTGTGGTTATAAAGGGGAAATTGCTTTTGTTTTGCAGTCATTGTAACTGCTTTAAAGCCCCAATATTTCCATTAGTGTACTATAACTGATGTTCTAACTGAACAAAGAAAAGCTTCATACAGAACATGATCAAGACAAAAGACATTTCTTAAGAAAATACGTTTCTTCTTCCATTTTTTAAATAAAGGCCTCTTTTTAAACTTTCATTTGACATTGTTGTCAATGCCTTGATCATGGCAGCTGTCTTATTACAAAGACATTGGCACTACATAGAAGGCAACAACATTGGCTTAGAAAACGTGATCGCACTGAGCTACCATCAATTATGTGCTGAATGGCAGGAAATACCAACACTGTTAATCAATGCATGCAACTTCCACAAATGCTGTAGAGAGAGGAGGAAGAGAGGTAGCCAGAACAAACATGTTCACTATCAAATATACAGCAGATTATCCTTCTCTCCTCCTGATTATGAAGTGTGCAATCATTATGATATCTCTTTTGCCATCTCAACATTCTCCTTGGTGATCATGCTGGGTTCTCCTTTCTGTGGGAGGCTATTTCCCTCCATCAAGGCAGCAGTGGCAGGCCCGGAGGACTGCTCATCCAGTTGCTCCAGTTCTTCCAGTATATTCTGAACACGACGTACTCCATCGCGCCTCGCCTGTCGTACATCTGCACGACCCTCTGGGTCAACAGAGTCCAGTGCTAAAAGCTCTTTGGTCAGCAGCTCCTCTAATAACAAGTATTTCTTATCATTCTTCTTTCCATCAAAGCATTTCACCTCCTGCTCCAGTTTAGCAACCCTCTCGACAATCTGCTGTACTTTAGACAAGCCTGGGTGGATGGGGCACTGTTCGGCCTCTACCTTGGCAGGTGAGACCTCTGGAGGAGCAGCTGGCAAGTCCTGGGCCTCTGATTTTGGGGGTATTTGGACCGTAATATCTGTTGTATGTTGTGGCCGTTGTGGTTGCTCTGATTCCTGGGGCTGCTGGAACTGCTGCTGCGGCTGTGACTGTACTAACTGTTCAGGTTGCTGGAATTGGTGAGAAGTCGGAGATGGTGCCTGCTGAAACTGTTGAGGTTGCGGAGGTGGTGGTGGTGGTTGGTGGAACGGTTGAGGATGCTGCGGTGGTGGTTGGTGGAACTGTTGAGGATGCTGCGGTGGTGGTTGGTGGAACGGTTGAGGATGCTGCGGTGGTGGTTGGTGGAACTGCTGAGGATGCTGCGGTGGTGGTTGGTGGAACTGCTGAGGATGCTGAGGCTTTTGGCCATCAGCTTCTGTGTGTAAAGACTGGGCGAGCTGCAGGTTCTCGGGTCTCTGCTGAGAGCTTTGTTGTTCTTGCTCTATTTTCAAAGGTGGGTCTCTTGCAAGTACGTGTTGTTGAGTCTAGAAAATAAAGAGAGTCATCAGAATTTCTCACAGACTAGGATAGCACATTGACTTGGAAATCAAATAAATTTGGAACGCATCAACAGTGAAAATATGCAACAGTCAGATTACCTGTGGTCTTTCTCCCAGCACCTGTGTTACAACAGGAGACTGGCTTCTAATATGAGGGGGGAGGTGAATAGCAGCAGTATCCCGATGCTGTGGAAGTATTACTGGAGATGCTCTTTCCCGGGGAGGCTGCATTGCTCCACAGTGGCCAGCCCATTCCTCTGGCTGAAAGCGATGAAAGGGCTGCTGGTGCTCTGAGTAGGGAACACGTTGAGAGTAGACGGAGGAATTTAATTGGGGCTGTGGTTGTGCTTGGCCTCCTCCACCTTCATGGATCACCGGGATGGAGATGTAACCTGCCTGGAGGCCAGTGCTGCTGGGTCGTTGGTGAAAAGGAGCAGTGTAAGCCTAAAAAAATAACAGGACAAACAGAATCAATGTAAATCATGCTTTCGTCCTGTGTTTTCATTACAAAATTGAAGTTATAAAACCTCCCGGTAATGCCTGTATCTTCTTCCTGCTTGAATGCATTTCTGCATACAGAGTATAACAGTAACAGCTGTATAAGTCTTACCTCTGCTGTTTGTGAAACTGGTGAACTGGACTTGGCAGACTCAGGGGAGCAGCTGTCTGAAGGCCCATGTAATGGTGATCTAGGCCTGCAGTGAAGTCCTGGTGTGGGGGAAGGTGTTCGGCCTTCTGTTCGAATATTCTGTGAAGTGACAGGCTGGATGTAGGAATAACACGGGTGCTGTTGCTGTCTGAGCTCTGCGCCGTCGTGGAAGACTGGGATTGGGACATAACCCGGGCGAAGAGTGGGATGCTTCATCTCCCTCACAAAGGTTTTTTGTACTTCCTGAGGACTTGGATCTGGTGGTATGTTCGGTCCATTTGGTGGCACCTCTCTGACCTGAAACACATCAGCAGTGTAGTTAAAGGTGTATGGGCAATACGGTGAGATTAATATTTGTGGCATACACTTGTAATTAAGTTAATATGATAAATAATCCCAAAAGCAATCCAATTATAATATTTACCACTCCAGCATTTTGTTTTGGGAAATGGTTGTCAGTAATGTAACATGTACGCGGGTTGTATATATTGGGCTCAAACATGCAAAACCACAAGTATGATCTTCTAAAAAGAACAAAGTATTTGAGAAATTTTAAGAACACTGCCCTAGATTTTATTTTGGATAAAAGAAGTAGCATTACTTCTTGGTACTCTGCCATGAGCTACTAATATTAATCTGCTCAATTATGGCAGATTAATTTTTTTTTTTTTTTATGAGCTACATCTAATATGTAATACAAATTGTAATAAAAATTATGCCACACATAATAAATAAATAACATTTCTGGTCTTTCTCTGTGTAGCTAAAGATGCTGCCTGCTCAAACGGCACAGTAGAATTTGTACTGTCACAGATGAAGATATTCAAAAGAAAAATGCTCTTAAGTCCTGAGATAATTAGAAAGGCCATAGGTTATACTGTGAAATTTCCACACAGGGTTGCCAAAAGTGTGACCTCCCTGAGCATTTGTAAAATGAAAATAACTACTGATTAAAGGTGCTGTCGGCAAGTTTGAAAAGTGGATATAAAAGATAAACCCAATTCCAGTCAGACAACTGCAGCTTCTTGTGTGACATTTGCTTCCATTATGAGAGACAACGTTCACCTATCTAAATTTCCTGACACAATTTGGCACACCCACTAAACTAACATGTTATTATTGCTATCATTATGTCATGCGCAGAACATTCTGTACCCTGTAGTTTGCCAAATATTTTAAAGGAATATAATAACTATCACATTAACATTATGGTAGTACACTGCTTTAAACAACCTACCATGAGATATTACAGTGAGTACGAATAGGAATATTATAAACTCAATAAAATTCAATATTATTAAGTATTATGTTGTATGCTACTACTTGAAGTACAAGAAGGGTTACTGTGGTATTTTATAGTATTTTTATTGTGTACCCAGTGAGCGGTTAGGTAAGACACCTGCCAGTGACACCCAAAGAGGAAAAGCAACAGGTCTACTGACAGCAAAACTGTTAATGATATATCAGACAAAAGTGATCACAGTTCTGCCTGCTGTATGAAAACGTCAGAACAAAAACTGCATTTATAAATGCGCCATTTTTATTTTTATTTTTTTTCTAAAACATAAGTTATGAAATAGCCGTGAACGACCCTTTGCCCTCTGCCATTTCAGTATGGGACCGTGCTCTCTGCCAGCAGCATTGCACCAATTTTATCCCCTGACAGCTGTGTCTTTCCAGCAGATTCTTCGGGACACTAACTTTGGACAACAGCATGTCTCTCTCTCAAACCAAAGATTACCAACTGGCAAGTCTGTGAAGCCACTCCAGCTCCAAAACCAAACACGTTTTAATAAAGAGTTTAATAAGATTTGCAGATGAGCCAGCGCCTCAGGCCAAAGTCGTCTGGACCAGCCTCGATCCTTGTAAGGGAAAAAGTTTAATACGAACATACGTCGCAGCGGGTTTCGTTATTAAAATGCCAGAGGCTCCTCATAGGTAGCCTTTACATACTGCAGGGTGAGTCATCGAGTAATTGCAGGCTTAGATCATGACACGGGGACATAACGGGGTTGATCACCCGTTATAATAGGCTTATGAGCTGTCGGTGAGGGGGAGGCGACGGTGCCAAACAAGGCCTATGGTCATCAACATTAATACAACGGTGACATAGCGCAAAGCTTTCGCTGGTTTGGCGCACCAAAACAAAAACTACACCGCAAACGACGCGGATCGGCGTAGTTTCCAACTAAAATAAAAAAAAAAAAAAAANAAAAAAAAAAAAAAAAATCTACGTTGAAAGAGTTCTGCAGCCTTTAGCGTCAGCATTGACAAACCAACTTTACCCGCTGCTCTTTTACCTTTTTGGTATCATGTCTCGGGTCATTCCAGGTTGTCGTTCGGTTGTTGTGATCCACAAAGAAAGGCCAGCCAGTGTGAGGATCAATTTTGACTTCCCATCCGAGAGGCAGAGGGTCGTTATTATTATTATTTGCCATTGTCACTATCGGTGAATGCGTCTTCATGCTGTTCATGTTGCTCGCTGTCGAGTACTGAGACATTTTATACAGGCGACGGACGCTTTAAAGATTCCTTGAAGTGACGTGGGAAAAGTGGGCTGGAAGTTTCTCGAAATAGCAGGATCACTGTCGGGGGCGGACGCTGCTGGAGACGGTGCCATGGGTTCCCAAACTTCATGTGTCGCAGACCCCCTTTATAGCCATAAATTAAATATGTGGTCTGCATATGAAGAGGTTTTTCCTCGGAGATCCCCTCTCAGGATTTTTTTTTTTTTTTTTTTTTNTTTTTTTTTTTTTTTTTTTCTGTATCAGTGAAAAAGAACGACAAATCTGATTATAACGATCTAAGCTCCAAGGAGCGAAGTAACTGAAATTTATCCGAATTTTCCTGGGAATCAGCCCTTCAGTGACCCTTGAGCGTCCCTGGATCCCAGCTTGACAACCTTAATTCCCTAATTAGACAAAGTATCTCAGGCTTTTTCATATCAAACTCCCCCAAACTGATTGGCCACAAGCTTACTCTAATTACAGTATATAAGAATAAAATGAATAAAAGTCTGCCTCATTTGGCTGGGGACCATGGATCATTGAGTTGTTCAGTGTCAGAGCAGTTTGGGAACCACTGTTGTAAACAATCAATTTGTCAGTTTTGGACACCTGAAAATGGTGTGAAGATTGATAATGAAGCCTATTATGCATGACCAATGAGCTTTATTTATTTATTAATTTATTTTAATATTAAACAGAACAGGCAATGACTCTCTAAATTCCCCCATAAAGGTTTCTGTAGTAATCAGTGTCGTGATACATTTTCAATAGAAAAATCACGTATCCTATATCAATATTATGCATTTATTATTTAAGTTAGTTACACCAGATGGAGCAATTAAGTTAGTATGTTGTAGAATCTCTTGCTTTTACCGTGAGAAATATGCAGGTATAACTTTCTGATAATTCTCCACATGTACAACATGCCACAGAATAAGCAATGAGCCTTAATGAGAAGAAAATGAAGTCTTCTTTATCTTTGATCTAAATCTCCTGGAAAATTTAACAATGGCACAGGAATACTCCAAAAATGCATTTAAGATTCACTTATTACTGTAATTTGAAATAATGCAAGCAGCAAAAGCCTATTCAGAAGGCTGACATGACACACTTAGATTGTCGTACACTAGACACTACACACTATTTGACAATAAAGTGCCAGATTTGATGACTGAAATGCCTTACATTATCTGAGAAAAGAATTTAATAAAGCATTAAGGCATTACAGTACATTATGTATTATGTGATGTGCAATATTGTGTATTGATTGGCCAAATATTCCGTCAATGTTCATGAATGTCAATGTTCTGTGACATTCATGAGTGTTGCAGCAGTTTATTTATTTGGGTATAAATATAGAATTCAGTCTTCTACTTTTACAGTCTTTCAGAGCATACTACAATATAGTGAGGACATTTTGACTTGGCATATCAGGGAAAGCACATTTGTAATTTTTTTTTTTTTTTTTTTTTAGATTCAGTTGCATTTAGGTGAGGCAGTAAACCTGCATGCACAGTACCAGAGACCTGGTACTTGTATGCCTAACTGGAATGCAGCCATTAGTAATATTATTAGTCACAATTGTGTTTGACAAATAAAAATGTCCCCAATGCATCTATTTGCACTTTTATGTACTTTCTGTATGTGCGGGCTATTATTAAGTTATTCCTTTTTTGTTATTCATCTTGCAGTTTAGTAAGGATCGTTTGAAAAGCATTTTCCTTTATTTAATTGTCGACAGTAGATAATGACAGTTGGGGAAATGTGAGAAGATAAAATGTGACAAAGCTCTCATGCCAGATTTGAAGTCAGAACCCAGGACAGTGTCACAACATTATGACAGCTTGTTTCCACTTTCACTCTTATCTCTTTATCTGATTATTATCATTTCTTATCTTAAAACTCCATTCAGTTACATTTTTTGATAATGACATTGAATCAATTGGCTTCCTGCAATATGAAAGCTTTGCCTGTACTGCCTTTCCCATGAATCAAGATCCAACTCCAATTTTTTCATGGTTGAATCCCTAGATTTCTCCCCCACAGCCCCATGTCCATGTTGATCTCTCCAGAAGGTATTTGATAAGTCACTAAATACAACATATTAAGGCTCTGTTGCTGAGCTTGTTGATGTTGTCCCAGAGCTAATGTTCAAAAATCCCTAATGTAGCATTGTAACATTGATTTTATTGTGAGGCACAATTTGGTGCATTGACTGTATATGCATGTTATATATTATTAAATAACAGTTGTTTCATTAAGTGATGTCCTCTGGTCTTTTGGGGCCTTGACGCCAATTAAATTATAAACTTAATGGCATAAGGGCATTCAGACAAGCCTATATGATCACCCCAAAGTTACACTGCTTAATTCACTTTTGCAAGAGTACCCATTACTTTGAGGTGACCTGCCAACTGCAAGCTATCAAAGAACATTTTTCCAGGTTAAAGATTTACTGATTGATTTGTTTTTCTAACTGTTTATTGAGGATGTGGAGGTAAGTGACTGAAAATAAGCTGAAAATAAGCTCATGTTCTTAATTTGACAAATTGTTCTTTAGATGAGCTATACAGACTCACTAATAATCATAAAGCTTCATGAACAGATAAATAGTACTTCAACAACACTGAATTTGTTATTCAAAATATGGATCACCGATGCCTTCCCGTTGGCATCCTGTCAGACATTTAAGCTCAGATTCCAGAAAGGTCTCCAGGGTTCGAGAGCACCGCCTGCTCCCGCCACTGCCTAGAACCGCCAAATACCGGTGTTGAAAACAAGCGTACCCTTGCACTGAATTTTAAAGTAAAAGTCTGTCTGAAAACGCAAAAAAAGATTTTACTGACAGTATGTTACGAATAAGTCCTGAATGTGATCATATTTTGTGCTTTCGTATATAAGATAGTAATCAATTATTGATCCACTTTGAAAAATACATAATCGATTGTAGCAGAAATGCTTCATATAGCTACCTCACCTTCTTTTTTGTGCGCAGGCTCTCTGGTCCCCAGCGTGACGTATGCCCTGCCGCACGGTTAGCTAGCTTCTAAGCTAGTTAGCTTGTTGTTGTAATAGCACGACGGAGTCGTTAGGTAATAGTTAGTAACTAACGTTTAATACCTTCTTAGCTCTAGGCACTAGCCATGGATGACGACTCCTACCCAAAAACCCTGTAAGTAACAAATTGCTAACGTTAGCTTCGCTTGTCATCTCTTCAAATGGTAGCCAACATAGCTAGCCGCTGTCTTCACAAACATGGTTAACTATTAGCTAGCAAAACAGAGGTGACACTGCGTGTTTCACGTATGTTATATTAATTACCATGAGCTTTAAATTTTCTCAGCTCATGATATTATGTTTGTGCGTGATCGCAATGTATAACGTATAACGTCTATGTAATGAATTAACTAACACTAGCTATTTGTTAGGCCAGTGTTATAAAAGTTACAGTGTTGATTCTTCATGTGTTAGTCTTTCAAGCCGATTACTGCGCAGTAGCCCGAATTTGGTCAGGAGTCTTTCTGAACAAGGTGTGTCAGCTCACCGTTACCTACCTGGAGTTCACAGTGTCAACATATCCAAATGAACCTCCCCTCTCCCCGCAGGTACGTGGGAAACCTCTCCAGAGATGTAACAGAAATTCTGATTCTGCAGCTCTTCACACAGATAGGACCGTGCAAAAGCTGCAAAATGATTACAGAGGTAAGCAGTGAAATCATATTAATAGACGCCTGATAGACAAAATGGAATTTGGAAGGACGCACTTTTGTATTGATTTCTCTGAAAAGTGATCATTCTTTCCTGTATTTTGTGTTTACAGAAGCTTAAGATTTCTGTTTTAAAATGTGGCCTAGTACACACTGGTTAGAATTGTTGGTGTTATTACCGAGATGTAATGTTTCAGTTGATTATGGCCTCTCACTGCTAGAAATTTGCAGTTACGCGTGAAATAATATATGCATAAAAATGCAATCTGATGTTGCAGTTACTTCCATGTCAACTATTAAATGAGTGCATAGAATATATAACAGAGCCAAACTAGTGTACAATATACATATAAATCCAGTTTGCAAAATTATTTAGAGCAGACCTTCTAATGACTATGAATCAGATGCAAAATTGCATCCTGTTATTCACATTTTACAAATTAGAGGAAACCCTGCAGGAAGTTGATTGTTTGTGTTTGTGTGTTACAGCATACAAGTAATGATCCCTATTGCTTTGTGGAGTTCTTTGAACACAGAGATGCTGCTGCAGCCCTTGCAGCCATGAACGGGAGGAAGATATTAGGAAAGGTAGGCTAGGTAACATTTGATAAATCAACTGTCAATATCTCCTGCGATTCTTATTCCAGTAGCACTTTTGTAATGTGTAGAAATGTCTGCATTTGCAGTTTTCTGTCCTACTTTTGAATGTTCTGTGTGGACTCCTCTGCTTTTAGGAGGTCAAAGTAAATTGGGCCACAACTCCTAGTAGCCAGAAGAAAGACACATCCAGTAAGTGTACCTGTGGAGCCTTTAATTTGCTGAAATTGCTTAATTTATCAGAGAAAAGTAAATTATTTGTTTATTGTTTGTGTTTGTCACAGATCACTTCCATGTTTTTGTGGGTGATTTGAGCCCTGAGATTACAACTGACGATGTTAGAGCTGCATTTGCACCTTTTGGGAAAATCTCGTAAGTTTTCTCTCTTTAAAGGTGACTTCTTTTTTGTGTTCATTACAGTGTTTCCAATACAACAAGTTTTACTTTGGCCGCATTTAGATCATTTATAAACTAATGGACTGAAAAGGAAATAACAAAATAACAAACTGTTTACTATTTGACTATGTTTACATGCAGAGAAGCATTAGCTTTACTGTAATTAGAAGTTTATTTTAAAATTCACATGTAAAAAAAAAAAAAACAAAAAAAAAAACAGTGTTTTTTTATCAATCCCTTATGGATCATAGTCTTAAAAGGTGTAGTGTAATATTAAAAGCTGTACAATAGGGATCTCAAACTTTGGTCCTTGAGGCCAAGATGTCTTGGAGTTTTCTCATGAACCACTTCTGGTCCGAGATAAATAAAGATGAGGGATGATTTATCATATCCAAGAGTTGAAAGTTGATACTTGTGACTTTGCAGTACAAGTTCTTCCTAAGTTTTCTTGGACAGCACAATCCTCTCATTAAAATAGTCATTGGGATGATTCATTGCAGTGTGAGATGGCCCATGTGTTGGACATTGCACAGTCAATTAAGACAACAGCTCAGCTCAGAGACTGCAGAGCTGCACAAATGTGATGTTTGTGTCACACTGAATCTTGAGACTCATTCTCACTGTTCAAATCTCTGTTAAACATCCTGGACGGCCATTACATTTCCAAGATCTTTAGCCTTTGAATTTGTTTTGGCATTACACATCAAGGAGGAAAATAATCAACATTGAATTCACATAAAGAGCCGCCCACATGCAGCTCATTAACGATAAGGAAGAACCAAAAAGCCTACATGATACAAGCTCTCAAGAACCAGAGTTTGACGTCCCTGAAGCAGATCACCAGTAGAGCATTAAATGGATCCCATTTTTCTTTTTATATTACCTAGCATTGTAGATAACTTCTCCAGCAAACATATTGTTTAAATGCAGTTGCTGCACAAGCTGTTATGTGCACAATATTTTATGTTTCCTTGAATAAAATAGTACATAAACTAACAGACTTGGGCAATCTTCATGAAATTTGGCAGCACATATAATGGGACAAGATTCATATAGTTATTTAGTGAAAGCTGTAGTGCTTTGACAGTAAATTTATATGACATTTATGAGTATTGGCATGCATGTAAACGTAGTGGATGACTGGCCAACATCATTTTAAAGGAGCATACTGGTGATTTTGCATGTTTTAGCCTAAGAAATACAACCCGCATACATGTTATTCCACTGCCAACCATTTTCCAAAATGGTACATTTTAGAATTGTTCTTCCTACCATCCAGACTGCCACTGGTTTCAGTTCATTCCAGTACACTATCAAAATTAACTTGCAGAGATTTGAAATGTGGTTGAGATAGGTAATTCATCACAGCAAATCAAATGCCATTTTTATTTTTTGTCAAAGTTGCTTTATTTAATCGGTCCAACACAGAGCTACACAAAAGAAAATGTGTGTTTTTGTCAGGGGACATAAAAGCCGCCCCAGGGTAAGACAGCTTTTACTGGGAAATTAAAAATTGATCATGCTTCTACATTCAGACGTACGTGTTAGCAGGTGAAACATTGAATTTTAAGGTGGGTGTATCATCTGAACATTTGTGATTTTAGCAAAATAACAGGAAAACTAAAATGTGGTTTTATGTGTGGAAAGTGGTTGTCAGTAATGTAACATGTATGCAGGTCTTAGAGCCCAATATTCAATTTTCATACACAACGTTATTTCCCAAAGCATACTACTAGAATGGTGAATGAAAAAATTTTTTCCTACCTTCCAGACCGCCATTGGTTTCAGTTCATTCTGGTACGCTATTAAAATCAACTTGTTGATACTTGAAACATTCTTGGGATAGGTAATCCATCATCACGTGTATTCGGGGTTTTTTCGAAGTTATGTAATGTTAGCATTTAAGCGCAATAAAAAGCGCAGAGTAATTTGAAATTCTTCCTAGTGGTGCATTCAAGTGCTGTAGTGAAGAACTGACAACAGGAAGCATATTCAGATAACTCTGTGCTTTTTATTGTGCTTAAACGCTAAAATTATATAACTTCGAAAATAAAGCCTGAATATGCGTCTTGTTCGCGATGATGGATTACCTATCCCGAGAACGTTTCAAGTATCAGCAAGTTGATTTTAATAGCGTACCAGGATGAACTGAAACCAATGGCGGCATGGAAGAAGGAATAAAAAAATTTAATTCACTGTTCCAGTAGTATGCTTTGGGAAATGATTGTCAGTAACGCTACATGTATGAAAATTGAATATATTAGGCTCAAACATGAAAAATGGCCGGTATGGTCCTTTAAACATGCAAAATCACCTGTATGGGCTTTTAATTATCACATGAAAGTAAATATTAGGATGTAATAAGCTTCTCACCAGCACATGTATTGCTATGTTTTGATTAGAAAAACACTTACAGTAAAGCACTTATAATTACAACACATAAGCCATGAACTGCTTTAATACAGTTAGCTTGTAGTCGGTGTTTTGTGCCTTGTTGTTCTGATGACTGAGATGTCAGCTTTTAGCCTACTTTTGCTTTTTTCATATTTAGGTTGTGGTAAGTAAATTGTATGTCAGCAAAATGTTAACGTTGTGTTTGAACCTGAACACCTTTCATCATACCTGTAGTTGTGGGTTTCAGTGAAGTAATAGCACTTTGGTTATTTTTACAGAAATGCTCATAGGATTGGACAGGAGCTTGAAGGCTAACAGCAAGGAACTGTGCACTCTGGAGACTCAGATGTAGTTTTTTTCTCTATTTATTCCATTCTTTCCATGTGTCTTTATTTGTAGATGCTTTTTTGTATTAACATGATTTAGCTTGGATTAACAAATTCCAGTACTCTATATATTCCTCTCAATCTTTGTTGAAATTGTCTCATTTGACTTACATAGTACTGTTTGCAGTGTGATCCTCTCCAAAACTTCTGAAAATTGTCAATTTCTCAAAATTTGCAGCTCCCCAAACGCCATATTGGTGGTCAAGAATTGACCAGGAAAAATAAAGAAATCTGTTAACAGGCCATGTATGCCGTTTAATTCCTTTTTTTCTCTTTGATATTTACTATATATTTCTATTTGTAGGAAGAGCACCATCAGCAGATTTTAGGAATGCATGGTAATCCATATCATCTGTTCCTTTGTGAATTTAATCAGTAGCCTGCTATTGTGAAGATTGAACAAGAAGTGGTGCTCTAGTGGCAAAGAACCGTTAAGAAATGTGAACTTATGTTAGTACTGTAGGCTGCATGTATTTGTGTTTGCTTTATGTTTTCATGTGTTGCTTTGAAGTTGTATAAGAGTTCAGTGCAGGGAAGTGATAGCTAATGTATGTGACTGTAGGACAGCGTAGAGGATTCACAGTTCAGTGTGTTTTGCGTGGTTCCTTTTAGTTCGAAGCATTCCAATCGGAACGTGGGCTAAAGCGCTCTTTACGTTTCCCTCCAGGGATGCCCGAGTTGTGAAGGACATGACGACAGGAAAATCAAAGGGGTATGGATTTGTGTCCTTCTACAACAAACTGGTAAGGCTCCGGTGCAACAACACAGACTGAAGGTTATTTCTATTTTCTGTTTCTTATCCTACTTTAAAAGCAATAGCAGTAAAATAAATTAAATTAATCCTAGTTAAAAATCAGTCTAAAGCTAATTATCAAGCAATGCGTGCTTTGGTTACAATGAACACTTGAGTATTTGTTGTATAATATATTACAAATAGCAACATATATTCAGGAATTTAATTCTGACTATAAATAAACTTTGCAGTTAATCAAATCCAGAGTAGTGACTGTCTTTGATTTGGATTTACAGGATGCAGAGAACGCCATTGTTCACATGGGGGGACAGTGGCTTGGTGGACGCCAAATCAGGACGAACTGGGCAACACGCAAACCACCGGCTCCAAAGAGTTCCCAGGACAGTATGTATCAGCTCTGAAACTCAGTCTGGGAGATATTGACAGAATTGTTTTTGGGGTTTTTTTGGTTTTTTTTATCAGTCATATGACAGTGTTTAGTGGATGACTGACCAAAAATACTTTCAAAAGATATTCTCTTACACACATATAATTTCTGAACCAGCTGTGATATAGATAGATGGATGAGAAAACAGGTAGAGAATCTTTTCACTCCGCTAGAACAGCTAGAAACTAGAAGAGCAGCTTGAAGTTTATTATACAAGATATATAATTTGTAGTAAATCGGCAAAAGTTAAAAAAAAAACAAAAAAAAAACACTGTAGTCCTTCAAATATCATTTAGCTGTTAAGACCAGAAAAGGGTATTTTGCATGTTCTGTGATATCTGATGTCTTATATAATGATACTGTATATTAATGTTCGCTCCACCTGAAACTCTTTTATCTTTAATTCCTTCATTTTCTCACTTCAAAACTCATGAAATACAGACGAAAATTCTGAAAGCTTCCTTACATTTGTTATTTTTTTAATCTTTATACATGCTGCATTCAAATCTTTGTTTTGGCTTGGATTTGCTTATAAGCCTAAATTTTGTCTGCAGAAAGTTATTAACCTCCAAAGCATGACTTTGTTCTCTCTAATTGTGTCCTTTAAGACGGCTCGAAGCACCTGAAGTTTGATGACGTACTGACTCAGTCCAGTCCACAGAATTGTACCGTGTACTGCGGAGGAATCCAGTCAGGACTAACAGGCAAGTCACACTGCAGTACCACTGTTGTTACTCGCATATTATTTTCCTTTAAATAAAAAAAAACAAAAAAAACAAAGTGCTTCATAAACCTTTTTTTTTTTTTTTANTTTTTTTTTTTTTTTAATTTTAAATTCTTTTAGACCACCTAATGCGCCAGACCTTCTCCCCATTTGGTCAAATAATGGAAATCAGAGTTTTCCCAGAGAAAGGATACTCCTTCATCAGGTACTGCTGCTGTTGTCGAGTTCCTGCATCTGGCCTCTAGATGTCAACACAGCCACACTGCATGACTCAGTGACAGGCAGTAACACAATGCCCTCGTTGTTACCTTTGTCTTTACATCGGTGCAACATCAAGTAGCTGTTTTAATTAATGATTTTAATGCTTAAATGCATTATAATGCGTTATAATAATAAACTGTTGATTTCTTTTAAAGGTTTTCCTCCCATGACAGTGCTGCCCATGCTATTGTTTCAGTCAACGGCACAGTAATCGAAAGTCACGTAGTGAAGTGCTACTGGGGCAAAGAATCTCCTGATGTGGCCAAAAATAAGCAACAGGTAGGGAGGAAACCACGTCAGGTTACCACACATCTTCACACCTTTCTAAATTACATCTCAACCCTAAGGCTACAAACGACATTAAATATCTTAAAGGGCACTCCGGGGTTATTTTAACATTTTCTCATACAGTATTGGGTAATGTAGTTGCTGCTGATTGAATGCAGAGGCAGTATCTATTTGGCAGTAATGACACTTGTTCTGTTTGTCTCTCTGTTGATGTCTACTCAGGTGGATTACAGTCAGTGGGGGCAGTGGAACCAGGTCTATGGGAATCCCCAGCAGCAGTTTGGGCAGTACGTGACCAATGGGTGGCAAGTTCCCTCTTATAGTATGTACGGCCAGACGTGGAACCAGCAAGGATTTGGAGGAGAGTGAGTTCTACGTAATTCATCTATAATTGACTTTTTGTATGTCGATCTCATTACTGACCAGATTTTCTCTGATTTGAAACAGAGGATTGATTTATTTTATTGAATTGTACCCAGTGATTCCTCATAATAATCAGGAAATCATTACATCTTTTGCAGGCAGTCCCAGTCACCAGCTTGGATGGGAGGATTTGGATCTCCACCATCTCAGCCCGCCGCTCCGCCTGGCCCAGTCATGTCCAACCTGGCAAACTTCAGCATGGCTGGCTACCAGACGCAGTGAGCTGGCCCTCACCTAAGTCTCAGTCGTATCACCACGGGGAATTTGTCGGCTCATTTCAGACCACCTGGCGCTCTTTCACCTGGACAGCCATTGTAATAAACGAAGGGCAGGGGCCATATTCACAAAGCCTTTGACGCTAACAGTCGCTACAGTAGTTGACATTAAGAATAGATTTTTACTCTCTGTTCCACTCAGATTTCTTAAAACTTAATTTGATTATAATTCTTAAAAGTTCTTGTGTGGTCTTGGCCTTCTGGGATAAAGCAAAATTAACTGTCTTTTTCTAAGTAAATGTCTAAAGACTATCCTGACCAATGGAAGTCTTTGCTTGTGATAAGAAGGTTAGGCAGCTTCCTGTCGGAGACCCAGACCTGGTATCACATATTGAGTAAGCTGACCATTGGTCCAAGTCACTGTAGTCAAGTTAAGTTTCCAAAAATGATCTGAAAAGCATTTAATGTGAACATAAATTTGTATAAAACACTTGATGTTTTTGTACTGAGCTGAAAGTACATTTATCACAAGCCGTCATATTTCCTGTTGCCCTAGTAATGGAAACCTCAAAATATCACTTAATCATTAAATCAAATCATAGCAATATTTGCTTTTCAGATCACCGGTATGTTATAAATCTCACTATTTTCAATGAGGAATGGTTTACTTTTTAGACATGGGACATTTTTCTGTTGTACACACTAAAATACATAAAAACTCCCAAGTCTACCCCCCACCCTTCTTGAATTAAGTTAGTTTTTTTATTGCAAATGTCTTTTTAAAATGACATATAGTGATGATCTGCAGGTTTAGGTGTGATCAATCCAAACAAACTCATCACTATAAGCTGTGCTGCATTCAGCCACCATGAACCCGCCTAGAAGCCCTGTTTTGATATATTAATATAAAAATGCTTTGTGAATAGAGGCCAGAGAGTGGCGGTTTACCTTTCCAGTGAAGAAACAACTGTGGCTTTACATGAGATTTAAGCAGGAAATGGAATCTTTGCGGTATGTTTTGTGTACAAAGAAAATTTGAACTACACCCCTGTAAAGGCAAAAGTTTGAATTTTCATGTTTTTGTATTTGAGACATTGGCATGTGCTCAACAGACTTTTGACGGATTTTAGTTTACACCTTGATGTAGCCTAGATTGGATTAATTTATAACCCAGTGTCATGAGAGAGGAAATACTATAGCACATATTGACTGTATAATGAAAAATATTGTAAATAGCTTAAAACTCCCCAAAAGTTTGTAAAGCAAGTTGACTGTGTTATCCTGATTCTGGGGCTGGGTTCCTGGAGGATTCTTAAATCTTAAATAATTATTCCTTCTGCTCATTAACCTTCTTTCTATTCATCACATTTTTTTGGCTGTAAGTTTTGTGGAGTATTTAAAATTCACTTCAGGAGCAAAACTTTTGGAAAACCAGCCCCAAATTATAATTTCAGCATGATTTTGCTATGAACATGTACTTTTCTGATCCACATTCATGTAAAGGGATTTCCAGTGAACTGCAAAATATTTTTGACCCCTGAAAGTGAAAGGTTTCTGAACATATCGTTCATTCTTCATGGCTGAGGGCATTATTTATTCGCCAGTCAGTGCATTCAGATTTTTGTTTTCAGAAAGCTTTCCATTATTCATTGGACAACATTTCCCAGACATCCCATCGTTTGGGTTTTATTTGCATATGTGCCATTATGTACAGAATATTACAGTCCTTGTTAGCTTCTCTGTTTGCTGTTATACTAGCCAACAAACTTGATACTAATGTTTGTTTGTTTTTTTTGTTTTTTGGAGTTGGGGAGATCATATAACAGAACAGGGTCATGTTGGATGAGTGTGTAAATACAGACCTTGAACAACCTTCATGAAATTTCAAAAGTGTAATGTACATACTGTAGGTAGAATGATATGAAATGAAATATCATTATCAAATTTGAGCAATATTATTTATGAATAAGCCTTAACTGATGTGTCAGTAAATGCAAACTTTGTTAGGTTCCACTACAAATGAAAATTGTTTTCCACTGTGGATTTTCCCAATTTTATGTTTGTGTGGCATTGTTTTTGTTTTTTTGTACGTAGCAAGAAGCAGATAATATTTTAGCTTAACACTGCACACTTATGACATGTAATATATTTGTTGCTTAAAAACTGAATGCAATTGGAATTTGCTTTAATGACAGTAATACATTGAAATGAAAAAAAAACAAGTGATGTCCTATCATGGATGAAATGATTTTCCATGTATACGTACATGGAAAAGTCAATAAGACACTTAAAATAAAGAGACATTTGAACCTGTATGTTTAGTACATTTATTAGATACTGATAAACTGCTGTATGCTGACAGCAAAGCAGAAATTCTGTACACAATTTTAACAAGACATTTCATGAGCAATTATTAAACTGCTGTTATCACTTTCGTACAATTTATGTAAAATACGCACACGAGACAATATACTACTCAGTTTGTATTTTATGCGTATTCGCTCAAAAACTTTCACTCCTTTGATTTTATTTGCATGGGAAGTTTGAAACCTAAATAGTCCTAACCAAATAATAAATAATGGCTATACTTTTTAGGATGTAAATGAATGGTTATGGAAAGTGACAACCATTAAAAGATTGTACTGTAACTGTAGCTCTTTAGTTAAAATTTCATCCCAACAAATATGAAAATCTTCAATCACTATGTTCACACAAAAAAAGTATTTGGAGAGTAATTTTGATGATGAAATGCAAAAAAAGTCAAAGGGTTGATAACTTTTGAGCAACTGGAATACAGCTAGCATATTCTACATTCTATTGACTTCAATGTAAGTGGCATAAACTTTTGGCTAATATTGCATTATATTGCACAACTTTAATTTTATAGCCTGATGGTGAAATAAACTGCAAAAAAAAAACAAAAAACCGACTTACGTTACACAACATTATAATAATGTAAGAGATTAAACAATAAGGTCTTAGGTAAATTTTCATTTCATCATCTCTAATTTTCAGCTTAAAGGGGGGCAGATTATTTTTCATTTTAAAGGAGAAATACACAGATTACTAATTTGAAAATTTTCAAATTAGAAGTATATTAGAATTACAATGTACAAAAAAAAACCCCAAAACCCTCCATTTTACTTTGCTGCAGCACCACTGTGCACACAGAGTGAAAACAGGCTGTTTTAGTTACTGTCTCTTTAAGGGCCCATCCTGAAAACCCTGCTCTGTTCTGACTGGCCAGTTACATCAGGCCCTAGTTGGCAGCAACCTGTGAAACAGATACTGGCCAGTCGCTCACTAGGCTTGTTTTCATTTTCGTTTTTCTCTCGTTTTCTGGTGTGTCTAATCAAGTGTGTAGGTGGATCAATTCAAAGGTTACATGCTGATGTCAACATGTTATGGAAGTAAAGGGATAATCAAAAATGCAGCTTTCACAGCAGGGGGTTTGGCCTAATGGAGGCATTTCTATAGCTGTAAAACTTAAGTTTTGCAACTTTAACAACGTTCAGTACGTAGTTTCTACTGTATTTACACTAGAAAAATAAGGGAAAATAGAAAGTTTAATATGTCCCCTTTAAGCTTTGACCACTTTATTATCTGAGCTGTAGTTTCCTAAGTAACACTTTTATATACAGTATATACATATTTCCATGATCTATAACAGACTAGCTTATCGACATCTGAGAAGAGCTGAATGTTGCCATATTTGTCATATTTCCAGTAGATTTTTGTTATTGATCAGATCACCATAGTAGTGGTGTGAAACCTGAAGCTGCCTGTTGTCATCTTTAAATCAAACAGAACTCTCCAAAATGTTGTAAATCACAAAATATCATTTAGTGTATGACCTGTTCATTACCTACTGACATGAAGACACTCCCGTGGTCGTGTTTCTCAGAGTTTAATCACATATGGCAGTCGTGTATAGAATTGCGAATGGTTGATCTCCTCAATAACACCTCAGCCTTCACCCCTCTGTCCAAGCCAACCAGGACATTCCCATCGGAGGCAGTGTCATTATTCTGAATGATTAAAATTGAAACAATTATATTCATAAAGAAATAAATACAAATATAGTTTGATTTTCTGACAAATAAGGAAATACTAAATGTACAGATATCAGATGTTTTCAAAAAGGACATTGCAGCTCCCTTTCCAAAATCCAAAAATCCTTCATTGTCTTTAAGCCAATTTTCCTATATTTATCTGTCACCTCCTTTTATATTGATATGAATCTCATAAGAGAAATCAATAAGGCATAACTGCTTTGATCTGAATTCACCCTGTCAGTGTACTTCATGAAAACTGAGCATCTAATATTTGTGCATTCAGGGTAAACCTGCAGCTGTCTGACCTGTTAAAATATAAAGCAAAGAAATGTAAACATCTGTTGAATTTTTAAATAAGTTACTAATACTCACGTTTTTACTGGTTGCAGATTGTTTCCCGGCTGTTTCCTTCCCATTAGTTTTGTCTTGTAGTCCAAGCTTCCCCATAATCAGATCAATTTTGGATGTGATCGCTGCTACAGAGCTTTCAAGATGGAAAACCTGTACGGCAAGTCTTCAGTGGAGGAAAGGTAATTTAGAGATAATCATTCATACGTATAATGATGCTCATTATTGAGTAGCTGGGTGAACGATGATGAAGAATTCCACGAGCATGGACATATATTCTTTTATTGTGATTAACCTGTGAATTTAGAATAAAATGTGACTGTACAGTGAGAACTCTTCTCACCTTTCAAACTGTTCGCGTGCCACAACAGTTTGATTCTGATGGTTTTTCTCCTCACTAGAAGTTATGGGAGACTTTGCCAACAAATCTTTGCCATAATTTATTCCAAGATTGTTAAGTTCAGCACTAAGAGCATCCTGGAGAAAATAGAAACAGCGATTAAGGAAAAAAGCTTTCTCCCAGTTCATCTATGAACATTTGTTTTATTTACTGACAAGCTAAAAAAGAAATGGAAGTAGAATTTGGCATTAATCTACTACACAGACCCTCTTCTCCTCCAGCTCCATTTTCATCTTCTCTTGTTCATCTTGGTCAAGAATTTGGTTCCCATCTTGGTCAAACTTTGAGAAAGCTGCAGAAATTTCATGATCAGCATGTCCCAGCCTACAAAATTAGCAGATTGGTGAGGATTAAGATTCACAGCTCAATGTAAAGTTGGTATATGCTCTAATCTTTGGTATTCTGTGACTGACTTACTCTTTCAGAGTTTCTCTAAAGTCCTTAAATTCAATTTCTCCAGATCCAGACCGTAACGCCTTCTGAACATCTGATATTTTCTCTTTCTTAAGTTTGAGCTTCACGAACGTCTTTGTGTAGCTCTGAATTATGAGAAAACAATTTTTTTTTTTACACACACTATTATATGTTTCCAACTATTTTACATGACTGTGTATGTTGTTACCTGCTTGATGATATCAGTAATTTGCAGCTCATCTTTCTGTGACGAGAGCTCCTCCTTGACCTCAGAATACGTATCATTTATGATGGCCAAAAACATGTTCTAAGGGACAGATTTGTGAAGTGATATTGAGATTTTACATCTTAATCCTCTTTAAACCAAATGGCTTGTATAGCTGAATGACTTACCAGTAGAACAAAGAAAACAAAGAACACATAGGTGACAAAGTAGATTGGCCCAAGCACTCTGTTAGCACGGTCAATGGCATCGTAATCAAAGTCTCCAAGAATAATCCTGAACTGTGTGAAGCTGCAGAGAAGAAAAAAAATGAAAAGAATTAATTAGTTGATGCTGAGTCTTTGTGTTGAAATCATTCTTTCTGGTCAGCTGTGGTCTATGTCTCTTACATGCACTTGACAAAGGTGCTGAAGGTTTCAACCTCCGTCCCAAACAGCAGATACCCAAGTTGAGCGTAGGCAAAGAACACAATAAAGAACATGATGGCGAATCCCAAGATATCTTTAGCACATCGACCCAATGTGGAGGACAGTTGAGTCATGGTCTTATTAAAGCTGATATACTTGAATACCTAGAGGAAGAAAACTCACATTCTTTAGGAAGAACATACGTCCAGATGTCACACCTAAGCATTTTTTGAAGCGGGAGGTGTTGGTTCTTTACCTTGATCCATGCAAAGAACAAGTTCACTGCATTCATATTGTTGTACTGTGTTTGCCAGAATGCCAGAAATTCAAAATCTGCGTAGATATCAGGTTGTTGCAGCAGTGTACCAAGTAACTTGTCCACTTTGATGGTACGAAAAATATTGAATATGATTGCAATGATGGCAAGCTGGGAAAGAAAATAATGTTACTTCATTGAGCTCATGCAAACTCTGACAAAAGGACATGTTTAAATCATGCCTGACATCACCTTGTTGCATATAAATTAATGCTTTCTCACCATTATGACAACAATATCTAGTATATTCCAGACGCTTTTGAAGTAGGAGAACTTGTGTATTCGTAGCTCGAGAATCTCCTCCACAATGTAGTAGAGGATGAATAAACAGAAGACCATCTCACAGGCAAGGATGAAGTAATCCCAGTAGGTGATGTATCTAATCAGTTTGACTGTCCTGATCTGGTAGGATGGGACTGCTCCACCAGTTGCTGGGAATTCAACCAACAACCTACAAGAAAAGGTTAATTGATCAACCGGTTTGGAAATTTGTAAACCTGAGATGAAAATTGGTATCAGCTGAGAATATTGTGCACTTTACCTTAAGACACAGAACATGTTGATGTTTGCATTGTACGTAGAGAAGTCAATGAAGACTGCTCTGGTTCCTCGGTTAAGCCATAAGTTGTTCATCAGATCAGTCAGCATGACGGCGCTCTCCTCCTTGGTCCGACCCAGGTCCTGATAGTAGCCTGCTCCACTGTATGTGGTCAGCAAGCCCCAGTGAGAGGAGCCCTTGATCTCTTTCTCTGTGTAGTAATTCCACCTGCAGAGGAGACAGAAGCAGGTGACAAAACCAGTCATCCTGCTGAAAGTGAAACACTCAATGTAGCCTGATAAACATCAAAAAGAACAGCGAGCAGCTCACGCAGTGCCGTTGATGAGACCAAAGCTGAGATCATCCTCCTTCTTGTCATTGTAGACATCGAAACATCCATCAATTTCATTTTCGAAGTCGCTGTGGACCTTGCAGGAGTTGTTCTTAATCTTGATCTGCCTCATCCTGGGGACTCCCAGCAGCATGTTCTCATAGTAGATGAAGGACTGGTCTCTGTTGTCCAGGGGCTGGTTATTGTACCATCTAGTCCAGTAGAGGCCATCCAGCAATGGGCCTTGGGCATACTGTTCACATAAACAGAGGGTGGATGCAATTTGGTAGATGTCATTATTTATATTGGTCTTGAATATTATGAGCTTTCATTTTTATATATGTTCACGTTTTTCTCAGACAGATGAATATTTCTATGATGGCAACTCACAATCCAGAAGTCAGCCATGGTGCTAATGGACTGAAACTTAACTCCGCTCTCACTGGCTGTATTCACAAACAGATCCGTCATGGCTTTAGTGTAATAGTAGGTGCTTGAGCTGGTCATACCGTATGTCACTGAAAGACAACAGAATTACATTGTTATGTCCAATCAACAATTCATATCTGGCTTTGTTCAGGCTCAGCTCTAAATGTTGCTCCATTCAAACATCTAAGATAAGGAAACGCAGAAGCAGACACACAAAGCCTCATTGAAGACTTGTTGTGTGGCTGTCTTTATGTCACAGCAGTCAAACAGACCCAGATTAGAGGCAGTAATTTGTTTGAAGAGAGAGGGAGCACGCTGGACTGATGCAAATAGCCTCATCAAACAATCTAAATCTAACCCAGACAAAGCAACAATGGACGAGGCTAAATGCTCTTATCACTGAAAGGCAAGAGAGCAGTGCCTATGTTCCTTTCTCTCAGCTGGACAATGGCTTTCAAGCACAAGGGTGGGGAGGGCATTTGTAGTAGGCATTTAAGTGGGATGGGGTNTGGGGGCTTTTGATGATGAATCAGTACTTGAAACCGCCTTATACAGTAACATCCTGGAAAAACATACATGATGAGCAGTTCAACAAGTGGCCAGAAAAGCTTACAACAAAGTCAATTTTGCAAAATTTACTTTGGGATAGGTTAAAGTAGGCAGATGTAGAACCATTAAAAAAAAAAAAAAAAAAAAATGCCATTCACTTAAAGAAAAAAACATGTAATGCATTTAATGTTTGTCAAACCTGGACAGACCTTTGAATTCTCTTCAACTACATATTCTGAGTTAAATTATTTCCGAGTTGAATTGTGTCACATCTTGGATCATTAATGTGTGACAAGCATAAATACACTGATGTCCTTTTTTAATTGAATATATACATTTTTACATACTTTTAGCATTTAGGATAGCAGCATTTGTAAATACGTCATATGGTTCAACAATGGTAAAATATGTCAGAAAATAAATTAGATCTAGGAAAGTATTTAAGTAGGCATAAACTGCATATTCAAGAGAAATGGTAACAATTAAATGTGATTTCTATCTCACCAGTGATACTGAATATTATTGTGTGTAAGTATGTCTGGATTTAATGCATTTATTCCAAATTATTCTTCATAGTCCAAATGCACTATATTTTATATGGTGAGGTTAAATCACTTACAGAGGCATATATCCACCAGGAACACCAGGTAGACCAGTAACTCCCGTAGTGTGGTTCGGACAAACAGTTCTCTGTTGTTTGAGGTGTTCTCAGTCAATGTTGTACCCCACAACCCTACAGAAAATAATTATATATGGTAGTTATGACATGAAATTGTTTTCTTAGACACTATTTTCTTCTGAAGAGTTATCATGCAGACAGTGTAATCATTTCCAAACATTATGGTGCAGGGTATTATCAGATGTTATAAATGCATACACTGGACCAATATAAAAGAAAGTTTACAATAAGAGAGTGAAGAATGGGTTCCTACCTTTGATGAAAGAGCAGCATCCTCTGCGTTTCTTCACCAGGCTTTGGTCCAGAGATTCTGGTTCCTCTGGGAAAGGGCTGGGGGTGTCTACAGGTAGTTTGTACATGCTATCCATGGAGCCCTGGAAGAGAGACTGGGGGCTGTAGATGGTACTGACAGCTCGGTGAAGCGGCGGAGGGGAGCCACAGTAGGCCTGATTCACCCAGGCCCTGTTTCCCATACCGTCCATCTCACACTCCACCTGTCCGGTCAGGTGGCTTTCGGCCCGATTGTTCAGGCACTTCATGTCGTGAGACACCTGGTTTCTCTGGTAGAGGAGGAAGGAAAATGAAGCAGAGCGGTTTAGGCAGCTTTTGAACTCCTGCTATTGAAATGGTTATAAAGAGTCAATGACATAAGCAAGGTTGAGGGAGGAGCTGGTGGTCCTATGGTTGGATGTTTTTTTTAGCCCTAAACACTGAGGATGTGATATGGTGACATAACATTAACATAAGTTTATGACCTCTGTGTGGATAACTTTGACCCAAAATACATTTTGGTGTAATCTGACTCCTTAACCAATGAGAATTATATCCAAACCTTTTACATGTCATTTGTTCAGTGTATTAACTACCAGGAACCTCCAATCATGCAATGTTTTTTTTTTTTGGTTTTTTTTTTTTTTTAGCAATAGAGAATTAAAAAAAAAGAAAAAAAATGTTTAATTAAAACCTAAACTAAGCAGCCAATCAATCAATCAGTCAATCAATCAATCAATTAGTTGATCACAATATATTTCTATAGTACCTTTCCTGGCTGACAGAGGAAAAAAAACAGGATCAGTCATTAAACAGTTTAAAAAATTAAGGAAAAGCAGTCGGTAAAAAGACAACTGAAATCAATGTATGCACAAATAAAAGTCAGGAAAATAAAATGAATAAGTAAATTAATGAAATAGATGAGTGTTAAACAAATAGATGAATGAAATAAGTAAGAAGCTTTAAAAAAAAAAAGGGAATAGTAGGACTGAATAAAATAGGATTAAAACTCAAAATCCTGACTGAGAACATACTAAAGAATGGAAATGCCTCTTTACAACAGTTAGAAGACATTTTAATACTATTTGTTACTCTCAATTACCTCCATGCTGTTGTCAGTGTTGATTACCAACTTGTCCATTAATGTCTTCTATTGAGAAAATTAATTGCACGTCAATAATATTTTGTCTTCAACTGTTTACAGCTTGTGAGTAAATTAATGAAGAGCTTAATAACAGATCACTTCATTAGCATTTACAAACTTTTGACTCTTCCATCTTTTCATCTATTTATTAAAATGTCTATCACAATATTTTGGAGGGAGCTTGGGGCACAAAATCAAACCAACAGAACACATGTTGATTAAGGACAATACATATCCCATACATTTATCCATATCCATATCATATCTATACATATCTATCCATATCATATACATTTTATCACCCTAATTAAATAATTTGCAGGCTAATGAGACATGTATCGAGTCATAGCAGTTGGTTGGAACAGTTAATGCACAGCTATACATGTCTTATGCATAATACAGAGAGTTTGGGTCCAGCTAAGGACGTTCATGCTTCAGTGGCTCTGAACAGAATCATTATACACAGCCATTACCTCACCAAAGAGTTTAATTTCTGCTCCCCCACTGAAGCCTGTGTGGCTTCCTTAATCAGATGTGGTTTGTGCCACGATGCAACCTTTTCAAATTTGTAACGATCCCTTTTCTGCAGCTGATGATTGCCATTTAAATGTGTATCTGCACGGCTCCAACAATGAGCAGCGCACATGGCATTCCTTGTTTGGCTTTCTATTGCAATGGACTATGAGATAGTAGAATTTAATTAATTTAATACTATTACATCAAATGTGACATGGTGGTGTGCAATATAATCTTTTTTTAAAGGAAGAAAAATTAAATAATTATAATCTGGTTTAGATTTTCTTGAAAAAGTGAGTGTTTTATATGTTTATGGTTTGAAGCCTCATTGACGTAATAGTGTGTCTTATCTCAGAACACAGGAGCTCTGGACAAAAGTTTGATTATTCCAGATGCAGAGGACATGGCCATCCTGCTGAGAACATGACACAAGCAAAACAAAAGATGTGCTTTAAATTACTCAAATCCCTTTATAACCCCTGGTTTAATAGCAAACAAAGGAGACAAGTGAGATTATGAGGGTTAAAATGCCAGGAGGTTCTAAGGACTAAAACAAGGTGGCTTTCTCATAAAAACAACTGTAAAAACTATTCTGAAGATAAAACAGTCCCAAAAAAATCTCATATCTCACTGTCATAACTGTGTTACAAAGATGTCAACCAAGAGAAATGTTTTTCATACAAAATAATTTTTATTTTAGATCAACATAATAGTAATATTGTAGTTATATTCAATCCTAGAAAACCTGCACACACACTTTGCTAAAATAGATATTATTCCTCATTGACAGTACATAGGTATGTCACAGTTTTCAAAGACCACAATGATTTAAATTGCATAGCATTTATCAAAACAACTGATAAATGTATACAATTTCTATATTTTCAGTATACAATCTAATGTAAATTGTAAGGACACTACATTTCTCTTATTCACGCCGAACAAAATCACTATGCTTTGAACAGCAGCTGTTCAACATTGCTGGGTTTCCTATAGCAAAAACAAATACTTCAAACTGAAATCGAAGTTTCTCTGATTGTCATACAAAGAAAAAGAAGTTACAAAACAATTAAAGCAATACAAATGTATTTACTCACTCCTAGAATGGAGATAATGCCTGTGTCATTAGACATTTTCACACTGATTATCTAAATCAGAGCAGTTTATGTGTGAACCTGATGGCTGTCAAACTGATATGGGAACGCAGAGTGGATGTAGTCCTCTCCAGCAGCAGAGTCGTAGCCCATGAGGCACGGGTAGCTATCAGGCTGCACAGAGTCAAACTGCAGGTCCAGCCACTGCCTGTGAGGAGTGCTGTGCCTCCTGGTGTCTGTCAGGATCCGGTTGAGGGCCATGATGTAGCTGAGGGCCATCTGCAGGGTCTCATACTTGGACAGCTTTTTGTCTTGGCCCCACTGGGGGACCACTTTGCGCAGGAGGTCGAAGGCTGTGTTCAGACCCTGCATCCTCTTCCTCTCCCTGGCGTTGGCTGCCATCCTTCGCCTTGTGGAGGTCTCATACTTCTCTGGGCTCTTGGAGTCTGGTTCTGAGGATTCTGATCCAGAGTCGGTGCAGCTTGGTCGGCGAGACTTCATGGTCTTAAGGTTGAAGTATCAAATTGGTGAATGTCAGCGAGCAAAAAGACTCAGCCACAGTTGCCAGTTTCAGCTTCAGGACTCCTCAGCGGTGTTCAGATGTCCAGTCTGTTTGTCCTTCTTGTGTCCAGGGTTTGTAACTCCAGATAGTGGACAGTCTTAATATCAGAAGAGTCCAAGATGTCTGTGATGCTGGAGACACTGAGGGAACAGCTTTTATAAGATGAACAGGTGGCAGCAGGTGGATGCCCTGCCCTCTCCCCCACCCTCAATATTACTTATAGAGAAACACACCCATAAAGAGTCATAACACCCACACTCACACCCACACCCACTCTCTCTCTCTCCACACACACACTTGTGCACATTCAATACACACACACACACACACACACACACACACACAAACAAACCCTTAATGAAATTCCAATTATCTTGGGCTGGGCTCTCTGGTCGTGGCTTCACTCAGAGCCATGTGTTACAAACACCAAAAGTCTACCATCTGCTAGCTGGTAGCACAACTTAACCACAGCTGATGGTGTTAAAAACTGAATGCTAACAAACTTATAAATGGTTAAGATAGAAAATATTTCCCAGCCAATCTTAGATTTCCATCAGTGCACCAATAAAGCCACTACTATTGTGAGTTTGTAATTAATAATTAAGTGACATTAAATATACAGACAATCTATAATTTAGGTAATGTAATCATGTCATCCTGTCATCCAATCATTTGAAAATAAAGACAAATATATTAGTAATCTTACTACAAGTTCATGTTCTTACAAACATCCATGCACTTCTGTATTTTGAAATCTATCTATCTATCTATCTATCTATCTATCTATCTATCTATCTATCTATCTATCTATCTATCTTTAAAGACAATCAAAGAAATGATTTGATTTCGATGATTTTGGAATCATCGCTGTTCCACTGTATAATACTGATTGTTCCTTGCTCAAAATTTTGTTATTTAAAATGTATTGTTTTTTATAAGAGAAATAGTTAATTGTTTTGCTGAGTGGCTAATATGCAGTCTAGTAGACCCTTGACCATAAACTGACTGGGTTTCCCAACCACCAGGAAATCTCCTTTCACTGGCTATTTTACTGATCTCCAGCCATAAGGACCATAATCTGAGATTAGCCCGAGGCAACAGAAGTGTAAGTGCAGCCTGTAACCTGAGGGAATTTAACAGCGCAGCCAGGGATTATGGGTCACAAACAATATGGGCCAAGATGGTAGCCAGATTACTGCATCATCTGAGATTTAGAAAGTAATGCAGGTAAGATTACTCCAATTAGTCCAAATTTTTTTAAATCTATTTTATGGGTTTAGGGTACATGGGTCTTTGAGGTTGACTGTGCTTTGTTCTTAACAAATCAGAGTGTGTGGGATGCATTAATGTACTTTATCTACTGGGGACCAAATGTGAAATAAATAATTGATCTGTGTAGTGGGCCGAGAAATTGACACAGACAGAATAATTTGTCTGTCTGTACGTCCCATCTGCCAACACTGAATTCTGTAATTCAGTCTCACACTCACACACACACACACACATGCTGTCTCACCCAAAGTTGCAAAAATCTTGCAATTACATTTAAATACACCGTATAATATATCATATCTCATTACACTTTGTGATCAGTAAATATTGAGTTGTTCTGGGCAAGACCTATTTCCTTTTTCACCCTCTGATGTGTTTTCGGGTGTCATGTTAGATTTGTCAGGAAGGAGGCATAACTCCTGTCACTGCGTATTGACAAACTCATAGCTTGGCTATAGGAGCAGGTTATGAATGATTAATCACCAGCAGAGCTCCAGAATAATGCCGGCCTCTGGTAGTGGGTCATGGACACAAGCTGATGTTGTCTGGTCATTTTTGGATGGACTGGTTAGCTGTGCAATTAGGCATATAATCCCATCTACCAGTTGGTTCATTGATTACAAATTGAGGTAGTTTGCCAGCTGCTGCTTGTCTTGTCTGCAGGCCTTGTTTCAGACGTCGCTCAGCCCTTCCGTGTCTTCCACCCGTTTTTTTTTTCAACCCCTTACATGATTGGCTTGTCTGAGCAGCAATGGCTCAACCATGCCCTCTGTCAAAAGCCATATGTCCTGACTGAGGAGTGACCCGTCTGCTCTGATGGAATCAAGTATCATCTTTAATCCAGAGATCTCCTTATGGGGAAATGGAGATTAGGGCACAAAGCGTATGTTTCAGCCAAGGAGAAAGTGTAACAAAGGGTTTTCTCTACATTTGTGTTTGGACATGATAAATCTCATTATCATCTCAGGATTACTTTCCGATATGCTCTGAAAGAGTGCACATGCTTTATTTTTAAAATTTTTTCTGCTAATATAATGAATATCATAAATATGTTTATGCTATTTATTTATTATTGAATATCAATAAAAGTATTATAAATGTGCAGATACTGGTATAAAGTATGCACATTTAAAAAAAAATAAATCTTTGTATATATGCTGATGATGCAGCAATTGAAGTTGTATTTTTCAAAATCTCTTTTTTAATAACAAGAAACTCTACAGAAACACAAAATTTGGCCAGTGCAAATCAATTTATGGAAATTTAAAGGTATCATATAATTCTATAGATGTGTTGGTTAACTAAGGGCTAAATATTAAAATAAGGAATAAATCTTACATAAATGCTTTATTTCCCCAAACACTGGATTTGTTTTTTCTTTTCTAACCAAAAAGCATTTTTTCCTGCAGCCTTCTACCACAATAATCTAGCAGTCCGCCAACAAGTAGGCCTGGCAGCTGGTCAGATGAGTCTCAGAGTATAATTAGGTCACGTAAGGTGAATGTAATTTTATGCCTATTTGAACTCTTTCCCTCTAATTGGACTGATTAGCAATGTTTAATTGGCTTGTGAGCCTTGCTGTTTGTATTTATTTTGGCACCAGTCTAAATAGACAGGGCTCTTATTACAGTGTGCAGAAAACTTAGAAAAGTAGACATTTACAGTATATTATAATCATTTTTTAAAGGCAGAGATAGCAGATTAAAATAAGTGAACCCTTTGGAATTACTTGGATTTCTACATTTCTTACTCATCAAATGTGTTCTGATCATCATCTAAATCACAATGACAAACACAATCTGCTACACTAATGATAAGTGAAATAAACTGTGCTACTTCTTGTCAGTTTAAAAAGTAAGTGAAGTTAAACGCCTTTCCAAAAGCTCTTTGGTGTCATATGACATTGGTGAGGGTGAGGGTGAGACACCCTACTGAGTCTGCTCCCCTCAAGAAAGACCCGTTCATGTGGACATTGCCTGATCAAAACAAATTTCAGGCCTTAGAAGAAGAACTGTAAAGATGCATGAAGCTGGCAAAGGTTCCAAATAAATCCCATGTTCATCAGTCCACAGTAAGACAAATTGTATTTTACAAATCCTACAAATGGAGAAAACTTTTCCTGGTAGTGGGCATCCTTCAAAGATCCCACCAAGAGCACAATATGCAATTGGAGGAAACATTTAGAACTTTCTGGAGTCTCTGTTCATGTGTCCAATAAGAAAAACACTGAGCAACAATGGAGGAAACTACTAGCTGCATGTCTCAAGTTTGTAGACCACCTGGATGTTCCACAAGGATTTTGGGGCAATGTCCTGAAAAAGGCACACCAAAACCTCTTCTCAGCTGGGAAGCATGGTGGAGAGACTGTCATGATTTGGGGCTTCTTTGCTGCCTCAGGGCCTGGAGGGAACAATAATTAAGGGAACAATAAATTCAAAACTGTATCAAGAAAATTTAGAGGAGAAAGTCAGGGTAGCCATCACCTTAAGTTTAATATAAGCTGAATGATGCAAGAAGACAATAACCCAAAACAAAAAAGTCAATTAATAGAAGAAGAAAGAAGAAGAAAATTCATGTTTTGGAATGGCCAAGTCAGAGACAGACCTTAAGCTAACGGAGATATCAAGGCATGACCTGAAGAGGGCTGTTCATGAAAGAAACCCCAGAAATATTGATGAAATTAAGCTGTTTTGTAGAAAGGAATGGTCTACAATTTCTCCTAAGTGTTATGTAAGTCTGAGGAGCAGCTGGAAATGTTTGCTATACTAAAGAAGGTTCTCCCAGGTATTGAATACAACATTCAAATACTTGTACCAGCCTGGACTTTAAATAGTTACATAATATGTTCAGTAAGCACTGAGAAGTAAAATTGTTTTTGAGTCATTAGTTTTGGCAGACTGATGAAGATCAGACTGCATTTGATGAGTAATTATTGCAAAAAATCCAAGAAATTCTGAAGGGTTCACTAACCTTTCCTTCCAATACTGAAAAAGAGAGTTACGATTTCAACATATGAATTAGTTTTATATCAACCATAGGATACATTTTTACAATGATGCAATGGAGCACTGAAAATACAGAAACATTTTCAGCATGCAGATATTTCTAACTACCAATTCCAACAAAACAATACACACCTAATTTGAATAAATATAACTTTATTCTGAGAAAGGAAAAAACTATTTTACATTGTGCAATTTTACATCATTTGAATATGTGCTTTCAAACTTAAACTGCTAATCTCCAGCCTCTGCGGGATATAATTTGACTTTATAATGTCCCTACAGAAGCAAACAACAAACTGACACAGGAGCCATTTTTAGTCTCATTCCACTCATTACACATCCAGTAATACTGATAAAACTTCATCTATGCTAAGATGAACTAAATCACCTCAAAGCAAAGTGTTGTAGTATTTTTCAGAGTATGTGACCTACAAACTATGAATGACAGTCTTGCTTAGCAACATACTAATATTAGACAGGCATTGTGGATTTGATTAATTGTCGCATCTCCATCATTCATTGCCATGCATGCACAAGAAAAATATGGTGCAAAAAAAATGTGAACCAGTCATGGACTTCAAGAAATAACTCTTCATTTAAATGTAACAGGAATCCCACTATGAGGAGGAGCCATTTATGTAAAATAATCTAAATGGCACAATCAAACATCTGTTTATCTACTCACATACTGTATGCCCACATAACTATCTTATTTAAATTAATAAACAATAACTTATTTCTTTCATATAAACTGTAAAAGAAACTATGCTGACCAGTAAAGGCATATATGCTTTGCGATAAAAATACAACATTGAGAAGAGAACTCACAGTTAAGAACAAATATTAAATGAAACATGAAATTCAATATCTCAACATTCACAAACTTTTATATCATAGCTAAATATGATGTAGAAAAACAACTAAGAATCACTCAAACCTATCAGAGACGATCTTCAACTCCACTGATGGCTCATGAACTAAGACTTTGCAAATCTGCCAGCTTTTTGTATGTGAAATAAACACTCCACATATGATTCGAGTAAATAGGAATGGTGACTAATCCACTATCATTTCTGATAGCTTTGAATTCTAGAAGGTGACACGGTAACTCTTTGCCATTCTATTTGAATGTGTACCACTGCAAATGCATCACACAAATCACATGACAGTCTGCTTATAAAGTAACCAATCCCTGGTGGTCTTTATTTTCTTATCACGCTAGCGTTTTGACCAGGGGGAGTCGACAGAAAATGATGGGAGGACTTTGCTCTGAAGAGGGTCCCCGTACTGGAGAGTTTCAAAACGGCTTATAGCTCCTCACTCTCCAGCAAAGCCTCAGGGGGAGAGCTGGAGAATAGAATGGGGCTGTTGTCTGACGTGGAGAAAGTTGACCTGATGTCCAGCCCCTGGCCTGTCAGAGCTGCGTAGCGGCTGCCTGTGCGGGGAGCCTTCTTCATTGGTGCAGGGATGCTCTGATGCCACTGTGCTAATGACGAAGTGGACAGCTACAATTACTACATAGAGTGAAATGATGACAATGTGGCACATTGCCTAACAAAGCTGATAGCTGCAGAATCTGTACCATAGATGTCAAGCCTGGAGGTGCAGGACACAATTCCAGCCTCATTTTTAGCTGACACTGTGTACCAGCCAGCATCTTCTTTTGTTGTTTGCTGGATGAGGAGATACACATATCCTGTGGCATCCTGGTACATGCTGAAATAAACCAACAAAAGAAATTTCATTCCATTTTAGCAGCAATTTTAAATAGTGGTTGAAGCTATGTTAACATTTTGTCTCCTGCTAACCTGAATCTGTTCTTAGCTTGAGGAATGGTGTCATTGTCTTTCTTCCAGAAGATAGTCGGAGGGGGTATTCCACTCACCCGACACTCCAGCCTTACAGGGTTTCCCTCAGGAATACCTGTGTTCTGCAGCTTCTCCACAAAATGAGGAGGATGCTTCATCTCTTTCTCTAAAGCAGACATGACTCACATTACTGGACTTTCTAAAACAGTATGGGACAACACCACAGTAGCAAATTATTTATGGAAAATTGTACTTAAAAATTACAATATTCAGTTCTTACCCACAACTTTAAGCTCTAGACTAAAAGAGCTCTGCCCTGCTTTGTTACTCGCAATGCAGGTGTACATGCCAACATCATTCTGTGTCACAGGGTCAATGACCAGTGAATGGATGCCGTTCTCCCTCACCAGCATCTTGTGGTATAGATCTGGATAGATTGGCCTTCCATTGACCAGCCACATCAACTCTGGGTTGGGTAGGCCACTCACCTGGAACCCAGAAAGGCTGCCACTAATGGTACTTCCTATAATGCAGCAAGGAAGCAGTATCCTTTCATTGCAGGATGCTCTACTTACCTTACAGTCTAGTCTGCATAATTTTCCCTCATGAGCCAATATGTCGCCTGGAGCCTGGAGGAAGTGAGGCCGAAAAAAACGCTCCTGGGTTTGCTCGCTCTCAACTTCCTGGATGCGGGCTCGCATCCTGAAAACATGGAAAGGTGAGCCAAACACCTTGCATAAGACACTCATCTTGACATTAACTCAGAACAGACAGCTGTACCTGACAGTTGTACCTATCCTGCAATTTGATTATTGTCACGGTGGAAGAGCCCCCCCAAACAGTAACACACACTTAAACTTTCCATTGTAATTAATAATGACAACCAGGATGGTAAGAAGAAGAATCATACTGCGTATCATTGACTTGCCATTACTTCATAAAAGCAAAAATTAACTAAGTTGTAACTGTCTTGCGGTTAGAAGTTCACTGTGATAGTGAACGATTCTGCAAATCACACTTCACACTCAATCCTATTTACCTCTGAGAGTGAATAGGTGTCAGTCGATATTGGGGAGGTCCGGTTTGGACTATCAAATGACCTGAGCAGCTGATTCGTCCCTGATCAGAATCAAATAGCAAACTGCATGTCAGATTTTATGACTGAGGAGAAGAGCACTGACAACTGAACAGGAAGTGGAGTGTTAAGTATTACCTGAGGATTAGCTGCCATGATGGTGTAGTTGCCATCGTCATCACTGGTTGCTGATTCTATATGTAATACACAGGTCCCATCCCCCTCTCTTTTCTTTTTGTAATGGATGTTCTTCCTCAAGATCTGCTTGCCATCTTTGAACCAGTAAACCTGATGAGGTGTGAATGATAAATATGAATGATGAATGTGAAAGTTCACGCTGTCATTTGTACAGATCAAACACAGATGTTGACCTCCCACCTTTGGAATGGGGATTCCCACTATTTTACATGAGAAAGTGACTGGCACGCCTTCCATGGCTCTGAAGTTCTTGAGTTTCTTGTCAAATATGGGTGCAATGCATTTGCCCGTGGGGATGTCATCGTGCTGCACCTCATCGTCTGACTCCTCCACTGGTGTTCGCTCCAATCGGAATTCAATCTCACTCATTAGCCTTTGCTCAAAGTTGGACACTTTGTACTCCTGAAAATGGAAAGCCACTACATAAAAGTAATCACCAAGGATGAATTTTCATTACTAGGTACATCACCTGTCCACCAGATCTTCCTGAAAATCAGACGTGCATCTAGTTATCAGAAAACATGCATTTACCATTTAGCCACGGTGGTATTAAAGTAACAATCCATAAGCCAAAGGCATAGATTGTGACTTTAAACCAGTTGTTGGCAAAGATCATGCTGACATCTGTTTAACAATATCGCTCCCAGCTGGTCTAGAATTTGGTTCATCAGGAAATATGGCTGAGGGTAAAACAGAGAACAAAAAGGAAGATGAACTTAGATAAAGAGTTTAACTCAAAAACAATTTCTGGTTGGGTCACAATCAGAACCTGTAAACTCTAACTAGCAACTCATCTTTCTCTATCAACATTGAGTCCAGGGTAGCAGAAAAGACAAAATAGCAGGAGATTAAAGTTTATGAAATGTAAGGACAACATGGAGGTTGATAAGTTTTATCAGGAAATTGTCATGGCAGGTTTTTGGGAAAATCCCAGACACTAAATGAAACAGGGAAAAGGGCTGCAAGCTTTAGTGGGGGGGGAGGNGGGCAATATGAATTAACTGACATAAAAATTGAGACTGAAAAACTGGATCTAAAATTCAACAAACATTACCTCATTTTATCAGAGTCATAAGCATATTGTAATTAACCAATATTAACTCTGGAATATCTTTTCAGATTATTCATGCAGGTGATTTATTAGTTACAGAAGCTTCAATGCTTGATTAAAGGTAACTACAGCAATTATATGAATGGGTGAATGTGGGTCTGAAACATTATAACCCGTACAGCCTCGAGTAAAGCAATGCTTGGGATGGACGATCCTTGTACCTCATCATAGTTAATGACAGTAGCAGGAATGTTTGGTCCAAGCGGTCTGCTCGCTGTTTTCCCCTCATTACTCAGCTTCTATGAGAGGACAGGGATGGATGATGAACAGCAACATAGACACACATACATACACACAACTACTGATGGAATGGACAAACACACAAGCAGCATACCCTTGTTATAGCAGGTTATTACACAGGCACACAGAGACGCATAACCATGAATGGAGTCATGACTGATGCAATGCTATTTGCACATTTAGATGAAGAGAGCTCTTCTTTTGCCTTATGGAGTATCTGATTAGAAACAGCAAATTAATTGCATGCATAGATATTCCTTTATCCTATAATGACACATTTCTCTCCTGATGGGAGTGGTTTCTTCCAGGATGACAATGCCCTCATCCATAATGCACAAGGGGTCGCTGAATGGTTTAATGAAAATGATGTAAATCATATGTTATGGCCTTTGCAATCACCAGATTTCAACCAAGTAATCATTATGGGAGATTCGAGATTCTGGACTGATGAGTTAGACAGCGCTCTTTAACACCATCATCAAAACACCAAATCAGGGATTATCATTTAGAAGAATGGCATTCTGTTCTTCAAGTAGACTTAAATCTATGCCAAGCTGGTCTGGTGGCCCAACACGATACTAACACTTTAATGTTGGTTTTTCCTTTAATTTGTCACCCATCTGTAGTTGGAGGCAACTAAGAGTACAACAAAGCATTGGTTAATTTTTACTTCATAATTTTTTTTGCACTTTCTAAAACCTAGATTGCAGTTGTTGGTTAGTTGAAACATACTGACACATTAACAGGCCATTAATTCAGATCAGAATATCTAATGGAGCACAGATGTAGAGGAGGATATACCAAGCTTTTCATGTGGAGCATTCAGTATACTATCTTTTGCACTGAAATAAGTATAAGGTTTGTTTACGTTGGTGGTTCTTTGCCATATGTTGATAAGGTTGATTAGATTTATTCGTTCATCACTGAGCAACTGAGCCAGCCAATAAAGGAAAAAACAATCAGAACTGCAAAGTTGCAGTCTGCCTCATACCTGTTGATACCCGTAATGTGTCGTATCATCTCGAAACCAAAGCTTTTTCTCGATGTCATGGAGCAGAGACTCTTTACTCTCACAAATTTCTTCATTTGAGGGGAGACGGAACTTGGGGGCCTTCCTATGTGGGCTAAATGCATGAAAGGAAAGACAACAAAGGCATTACAACGTGACATTCACCAACCTTGTAAACATGGCCATCTTTCAGAAGGGGCTTACCCAGTTGGAGCACCCTTGGGTAGGCCCATGGAGTTGGTAGGCTGAGAGGGTGTCAGGGATGGCAGGACAGAGCTGAGGAAAGCCACTGGGTTTTGGATGGGGCTTGGGGTGGAGCTGCTGGAGGTGGGAGAAGACGCCTGGGGGGGCGACTGGGCTCGTATTACAGTATTTAGGAATGGGGCTGACATCGGTGTGGGTGAAGACACTAGGGATGATGGAGGGCTGGTGGGAGACATGAGCACCCTGGTGGGGAAGAACCTGGGTGGCGGGGAAAATGGTGGGATAGTAGGGGAGCTGGCTGCAGAGGAGTTGAGCTCAGCAGCCAGTTCACTGAGTAGGGGGACCGGGGACTCGGTTGGGGAAGAACTCCTGACAGGTGAGAAGATCTGGGCAGCTATGAACTCTCTGGGACGGGTGTAACTGAAGGTCTGCGAAGTGGCGGACAGGTTCATCAGGGAGGCATGGGTGCTTCTCAGTAGAGGAGTGGGAGACATAATCTGCTGTAAAGCTGAGGTTGAATCGGTGGGGACTGTACTAAGATGAGATGCGGGGGGAGAGCAAACCTGGGGTACTGGTGCAGTTCTAGCAAGAACTGCAGGGGACAGATTGAGGTGGGAGGCATGGATGGAGTTCATCTGGGTTACAGGAGCTGTGTTCAGCTGTGGGATAGAAGGAGGGGAGGTCATCAGTGAGACAGTCCTTAGCTGAGGAGTAGGTGGAAGAGAGCTTGAAGAAGGAGCAGAGGAAGCGTTCAGAGGAGGTGAAAAGGTTGTGTTTAGCAGTGGTGGTGGAGCAGAGCTCAGCGAGGGAGCAGGAGGGTCAGTAGTCAGCACAGGAGCAGATTGGGCGATCTGCTGGGGCATCTGCTGGGGGGCTGTGGTGTTAAGGTTGGGCTGGAAAGGTGGGGGATGGGATGGTTCACGGTGCACCCTGTGTGACCAGGGTGGAGCCTCATGGGAACTTTGGACCTCAGGCTGGATCTGAATCTGGCATGGGGAGTGGGACTGAGGCTGGATCTGGGCTTGGGTCTGAGGTTCATTCTCCTGCTGCTGCTCCATGAGAACCTGGTTGTGTAGAAGCTGTAGTTGGGCTGGATCCCTGTCAAACCAAGAATAAAAAGGGATCAGCCACTGAAAAAACAGTATGCATGGTGAAAATGAAGAAGGCTTCAGTGCACGCGCCTCATAAAGTACAGGAATTTCAGCACAGAGCCAAAGTCAGCATGAGGAATCCTCTGCCCTTTTATGGGCTACTAACAAGTAGCCTACAAATAAAACACTGTCCGAGCTTCAGACACTTTCAGCTTTCATTCAAAACGGGAGGTTCTTTTATCTTTATTCTCAGTTTACTGTAAATTCAGCTCATTCTAAAAATTACAGGACAAACTGTAAAAACATTTTGCAGCTTGCGACGCCTGTACAAACAATATTACACAACAAATCACCAAATAAGATTTCACTTGTAGCATCATCCAAAACAAGATCAAATATTATTCATAGAATGTACAGAAGTGCACTTACAGATAGAAAATGCCATCCTTTGTTTTGGAAAGCTGGAAGGTCCACATATTAAGTCCGGACACTAGCATTTATGAATTGCAACTGATTACAGCTGCTAGATGAGTATGTGGAGGAGGAACCTCCCACCTTCACTGTTTTTCTAAATACTGTACATCCCATCAGCATCAGCATCAGCTACGGTGCAAACTAAGCCGTGATTCAAGAAATCACAAGTAAAATAGGACTAACTTTTCATTTGGGGTTATTGGTCTTTTCTTATCTATACCTGCACTGTTTGTATACTCACAGTTTGGGTTTGGCCAGGACTGGTGGTGGTTCTTTATTGGCTGATGCCTGAGTGGTGTCTTCAGACTGACTGGATGCATCACTTTGTTCATCCTCCTCATCCTCAGGTAGTTTGAAGTGTACACGGAGACCGACTCTAGAGCCAGAGCGTGAGTGTTTATTGTTCATCAGAGTACCTGTCTTTAGGCAGGAGTTAGCAGGAGGATCAGGGAGAGGAACCACAATGGGTGTCTCGTTCTGGTGGTTTGGGGTTCCCTTAACTTTAGGGCTTATGACAGGAGCTGAGTCAGATGATGTCATCAAAGGTTTGGGCGCTTCCTGCTCAGCCAAAGTCTGCTCTGTCACAGATGAACCGGAGACTGGTTTTGGATATGAGTGCGACTGTCCACTGCTCTTTGGTTCTGGATATCCTCCATTGGATCCAGGCAGGTCCTGGTGGAGGCGCAATGGATCTAAGTTTGGGTTGCTGGTACTGGGAGTGTTTGGACAGATGCTGCTGCTCAGGCTCGAGGGTTCCAGGCTGGGCAGACTGGTGCGGAGGGGGTCTGGACGCAACACACTGGAGCTGTCAGGGTCCAAACGGAGGGTGCTGGTATTCAAGGGGTCCAGGTGTAAAGTGCTGGAGATGAGCGGGTCTAGGCGAATGGTGCTGGAGTGGGGTTTGATGCTGTTGGTCACCGTAACCTCTGGATGAGGTTTTGCAATAGGAGCTGTCTGATCTGATGGGGAAGGCTCTTGGATTCGACTGGGCTCCACTGTCAAACTGCTTAATGACCTCACATGGTTGCTGTTGTTGCCATTGCCTAATGAGAATCAAAAAGATGGACATAATTTCAGTGTATTGTAATGTCATACCAGATAAACATCTTTGCCTCGGTAATTTGTAAATGTTACCTTTGACCCTCAGTGCAGCAGTACTGGAGATGGTTCCATACGTGTTGCTTGCCGTACAGGTAAACATCCCAGAATCTTCAGAGAAAACCTCAGCAATGACCAAAGTACATACTTCCTCTAGAGATAAAGGTTAAAAAACATGATCTTCACATAACAAAATCGGTTTGATACAACTGTGTCATTTTAATTATTCATTCTATTAGGGAAGACTCTCAATAAAGTGAAGAAAGGCAATTGATGTGATTCAGTTCAAAGCTGCAACTGTGATCTTTCTTTTTATCTCTGAGGGTCTATCTGAAGCTAAGGCAGGTTGAAATGATCTGCCATGGTAGTTTGATCAGGATGAGAGACTACCTTATATGGTCCAGAGTCAGGGAAATGCAGCTCTGGCTTATGTACAGAAGAAGAGCAGAATCCTCAGCCAAGGACTATAAACACTTCACACACTAATATGTACACACTGCATCATCATGAACAGCGAGGTAGCTGCCGTGAGACAGTCAACACTGAAGATTTACTAAAATATGTACCTGATTCAGCTGGAGATCTGGGCTCTGGAAGGGAAGGAAGCATCAAAATCATTCACCAAACAGCATCAAAATGTAATAACTGCAGTTGTAGTGTGGTAATGATTAGCAATAAGAGTTTGTCTGCCTGAGATAATATATTATTGATTTAGTCTCATGTTTGTTTCCTTCAGTACTATCATAATTCCCAAAATACACACAACACAATTCCTATTGCAGAAATAGGAATTAAAACTTATGTACATTACAAATAGTTTGCATTTACATAAACAGAACAAGGCATGTCAAATGCGGCTACAGCATGAATCCAGAACTTTTCTGTTTCTGATTAATTCAACTTTTTACCTTATCTAACATACATTTTCTCAAACATGGATAAAGCTGATTAGCACATTGCGGAACAGCTTCAGAACGTACTTTTCTGCAGAATCCTGAACTCAGGAGAGTCCTCTATGATTGTTCCCTCTCTGTACCAGTCTACTCTAGGTGAAGGGACCCCTTTCACACGGCACTCCAGCACCACCAGCTGGCCTTCTGATGCATGGAGGTCCTGCATGCTCTGGTGGGACAAAATAGGGTGTATGTTACATGACTAAAGGCACGATAAACAGTAGTAGTCTTAATCTTTTGGAGAATGAATCTATTTGTTGCAGCACATGGATTGTCTACCTTTGTGAATATGGGGGCAGCCATGATAGTTTGCCCGTTTGACCCTTGTAGATAGCTGTGATTGGAGGTTTGGCTCTGAAGACATACAATCTGCAAGTTTGTGATTAAATAGACATAACAGAATATTGAAGAAAAAATATAGTGGAAAGATTTCAGTTATTCTACCTCAGATTGAGCTGTTTGTGTTGGAGTTGTCTGGATGAGACCAGATGAGACCACTGAGTTTAGAGTCAGCGATGTAGCTGTCTGCGCTGGTTGTGGTGCAGAGGTGACAGAGGCAGGTGGTGACACCTCCTGGGATTCTGTAAATTCTGTATCGCCTGCCTGCAAAGTTGAGAAAACCTGGACTGGTAACGCTGTTGTCTCCTCCTCCTGAGCAGGGGGTGCTGTGGATACCACAGATACTTTGGAGACCTCTGGAACCGAAAGTAAAGTTGCTGTTGTCTGGATGAGTAATGGAGGTTCTGGGACGTCTTGGTTGGGTGGTGAAGAGGAACCCTCTTGTGCTAGCTTCTCAGTGGCTGCTGTAGGTTGGAGTGATGGGGAGTTGTTCACTCCTGCAGAGACTGCTCTGCTGGTCACTGGTGGCAAAGATGTGGCAGACTTTGGTGGTAAAGATGTGGCAGACTTTGGTGGTAAAGATGTGGCAGGCTTTGGTGGTTTCCTCTGCAGCCTTTGAAAATCACACGACAGAGGAGGGAATGAGCACAAGGCATTTTTATCTTTAAGCAATAAGAGAGTCCATTTGTAAAGAGGCAGGAACTCACTGGGCTATACGTTCAAAGTGCTGATCTGCCTCAGAATCTGAAGAGGAGGCACCTACAAGACAGAATAAATGTCACTTATTTTCATAAATAACCTCATAAAAAAGTGTTACCGTTCAAGTTATAAGTCATAAGCATCACCTTCAACATAGATCTCAGCTGATGTGGAGTCTGTGCCACAGAAATTGGATGCAAAGCAGGAATAGCGTCCAGTATCTTCCTCGAACGCCTCTGCGATGATCAAAGAGTGCAGCTCACCGTTGGTGATGATCTGAATATCAGGGCTGTTCTCCAGCTCTTTGCCCTCACAAAACCACCTGTAATTAACCATATATTTTAAGTATGCTCAGTGCAATCAAATCAATATTATTTCTTCCACTTCTCTGTAAATATATATTCTCTAGATTTCTGTATTTCTATATTTTTTATTAAAATCCAACAGGTGCTTTGTTGTAAGGCAAGTGTAGACAAATTACATTTCTGTAAAGCCTTTTTACATACATTCCCCAAAAATGGATTAATAAAGTTTGATTCATTCTGAGAAATGGTTGATTGCTTTGGTAAGTCAAATAGACATTTTCCCAAATAAAATTCAACAGCATGTTTAAAGCTGGGCAGGAAAGTAACTAAAGAAAAGTTCTGTCACTTCTGTAACTGAGAAGCTTTCTCACATACCTTGTTTTGTATTTTTATAAAGGCAAGAATAGAGAGGCTGCCTTTTTTGTGCTCAATCAGGAGAAGTTTTCATTTAGGTTTACTTTAAACCTTTGGCCTTCAGAGCATCACTGATTTGAGGATGGTTGGTTTGTTAGTTTGGCATAGTAATAATAAAATGGTCAAAATTAGGATGCCACATTGGCCTTTTCACAGTAACAACGTAATAATTAAGTAAATTTCAGAATGTAATCTTACTTCTACTTAAATAATAATTAGGTAGCATCAGTAATTGAGTAGCATATTCCAGGACTATTTCCAGAAGTTCACATATATCGTTTAAACCTCCCTGCAATATCACTGTTATACAGTTCACACACTTTTCCCCCATTAACCTTCTGTTTCTATGAGGCTGGTACAATGTGCTGTCTTGCCTGCTTTCCTAATACTTCTTCTGGCTTTGTGCCATTGAGCAAAACTATGTGCAGGCCAAGAAGAAAACGTTTTGATGAGCAAGCGCTATCCCTTACCCTGTAAGACAAGAAGCAGCACCAGCATGTCGTGCCAGTTTAAAAGCTGTTGCCACATAATGTTGATATTATGAAGGTGAAGAGCACAACAGGATGGATCTACAGGAATCTTGTGCATGGCTAAAAAAATTACGTTACATCATACACATCATACACCCTTCAGCATCCTACTTTATAGTGTCTCTTACAAGAAGACAGGTAACATTAAAATGTGATAGATGCTGAGAAAATGTTCTAATTCCCTCTTACTTCTAATTATACAGGGAGCTGCTTGACTTTGCTGCATGTGACATACAGTTGACAGCACAGTCTATTTATACATGATAAAACTATAATAGTAAATCTCTATCAATTACTATCCCTATACAGCCAATAAATGGGAATGAGATAATATGCTACTCTTTGGCCAGACTTCAGATCATCAGATCAACCAGGTCAAGGTCTTTTTCATGAACAATGTTGTCTATTATGTCCAAACTAGACTTCCCATAAGTTACATAAAAAAATAATGCTTCCTCCAAACACATAAAAGTTCCATGTGGCTTAAAACTAGGCTGTTTTAATTCCAGGATTTCATTTAAACCCTGGTATTCCAGCATTTCCGTACCTTTTCCTTTTAAAACAGTAAACAACGCTGAAGATCTCTTCCAAATAAGTGGACAAAATATTGGCGACACTGCTGTCCATGTTCTGTCTTTGTCATTTCTAATGAGTAAGGGTCTAATTTGAAAGCATGAGTAGTCGAGGAGGTGGCTGTACTGTGAGGCAAAGACCCTGCTCACTGCACCTGTCGGGGTTATTTTCCCTCTAGAGTTCCGAACCGGAGAGGAGATTCCCTCTGGAGCCTGGGAGCTCTGCCTGGCTGACCCAGTCACATACGCACAATGCTAAACATAGATTTGGAATAAGCACAATGCTATACCCTGACACATCAGAGACAGCACACCACTGCAAACTGATGGGAAATATGAACCCCATGACTCTATTTTGCATTCTGTAAGTTATAGTCAACACATGGTAGCTACATAGGTAATGATAACTACAACTACAAACATGCAACTACAAACATACACCAAAGTCAATGAAAAGTGCTATATATGAACATATGTCGAATATGTTAACACAATACGTTGAACACAGTATTGGCATATTAGAAAGACGTGAAACACAACTCTATTCTCAGTTTTTGTACATTGGTAAGACACTGATGCTGAAAACTACCAAACACACAAGCTCAGAGAATTATCAAGCAAGCAAGAACAGCATAAAATATCTTACCAAACTGTACAGCACGTTCATGCTTCTATCAAGAGCTCAGTCACTTCCATTATCAGACGGGACTACAGCGCTCAGTGCCAGTCCATTCTAAAAATGGCTGAGAGCTACATTCTCCCTGGACAAGAATACGTTAGTAGCTCAACAATGTTCAGCAGAGCTAACAAGTCCATGCCCACTATAGTCTGACACCTCAGCGTCATTTCAATTCAAGACTCTATTGTCCTGTACAGCCAGAAAATACATAAAATCACCACATAACCACATAACATAACACAGTGGTTCTCAAAAGTATCAACTCTGAGCAAACCAAATCACCAACAGTGTATTAATGTGCACGTAGGATGAGCTGGACCATTTTCAAAAAAAAAAAAAAAAAAAAAAAAAGAATCTTAATTCAAAGAAAATGAAAGTAACCCATTTTAATGAATGAATAATTTGCCTCCATAACAGGATTCCCATAGATTTGAATTATTTTGATTCTCTGCAGAAATTTCCGGAGTGATCTGATCGGAGTGATAAATGAAATAAACTTGAAATTTGAAACTTGATCTGGCGCACCACCAGTGGGTGCTTCAAGTACCACCAGTGGTACACATACCACAGTTTGAGACCCACTCACATGGCATGAGACAACCCTCAAGACAGTGTTGCATTCCTAATACTTATCTCTCAGGAACATTTAGATTAATGTTAATTTGCTTATTTACTCTGCTTTATACTAATAACAAAGACAAAGTTAACTGAATGCAATGTCGGCTGTGAATTCTTCAAAACTTAAAATGGCACCCTGATAAGACCCTATTGGTATTCTTGTTATGTAAGACATATAATCTATCCAGTATGATTATAAGATGTTCCGGGCCTAACCTCAAATGCCAACACAAACACATGCACGCACACACTATTAAGAATCAGCTGTTGGTTATCATCAGACATCACTTCTGTCTTGAGATCTCAGGAAAAAAACTGCGTCATTCATCTTAACTTACACCTCTCAAAGCATTTTAGAATCATTCATGATAACTGAGGCCACACACAGACATAGCTCACATGATGGGTGGCAAATTGTATACACCATGTGTTTCAGTGTATAATTTTTCAGTGTGGACAATAATAACATCATGTCAGCACTCTGTTCTGATAGGCCTCTCATTCTCGTATCATATTCCTTCAGCAAAACCAGGTATCCAAATGGATTCATATCCTTCAATCTACAGCAAAATCTCTGGTAGGATGCTGTCTGGTCGCATCATCTCTCAGCCCACTGGACTCTGAGTTTGCTCAAGTATTAGATTTCCAATGAGACAAATTTAGAATAGTTGTGAAATAGCCTGGAATCAAAAAGTGTCATCTCATATAAACTACACAATGAACTAATATCAGCTGGCTACAGAGCTTAGCAACAATCCTAACTAAACTGCCCATGAGGTTGAAGGGTTTGGTTTGCCTTACCTTACTTCAGGTGCAGGGAATCCTTTTACAATGCAGTCTAACTGGACCTTGCTGCCCTCAGGAAGTTCTCTGCTTTTCAGTTTCTGGATGAATTGAGGAGGCTCACATACAGGGTCTGCTAGGTAGGGATTTTCTCTCAGGGGAGAGCTTTCAGCCTCCACCACTTCCTGGGAAGCAGAGTTGTACTGCTGCTCCTCAGTAACCCGGCAGTCCTGAAACTCCACATGCCCAATCCCTGAGTCCAGTTGGACCTCTGGTTGGTGGTAAACAGCAGGGCTGGATCCCTCCTTCTCTTCTTCCAGGGGCATCACAGGACGCTCCCTGTTGTCAGAGCTCACGGGATAAACTGTTCCATCATTTTGGCTCTTGTTCTGGTTCCTACTCCTGTGCGATTTACACGCTCTCGGCCGTACCCTTTTGGAACTGTTGGCTTTGAAGAGAGAGGAGAGCTCCTCAATAAAGTCCGCTGCCTTGTTAAGGAACTCCTTCTTGGACTGAGTCTCCAAACCGTATGGTGCATTCCTTGCTGACCTGCTGAAGTCATTAAAGCCTTCGCTGGGAGCCCTGGTGTTCCTTATCACATTATCCTGCTGCGTGGAGGGTTTCTGCATCTTTACGTCTGCTGAGAATGTTGTGTGTGTTGGTGGCAGTTCTTTGATTTCAGGAGCTGGCTGGATGAAGGACACAGTGGAGGAGGCAGGAAAGGGTACAGGAGTGGGATTAGAGAAGGAAACAGAAGGGAGTGTAGAGAAAGCAACAGAGGCTGAGGGGATGCTGGTGGGGGCTACAGAGAGGTTGACTGATGGTGTGGCAGGGGCTTTGACCTCTGACCTCTCCTCGCGGGACTCATCACTGATGGCCTGCCGGGCTAAGTTGACACTTTTATCCAGCTCTTCTTGACTGAGGAAGGCAGACAGGTCTGAGAAATGGGGGTCATTGTGGCCCACAGAGTCCTCAGCTTTGCCTTTGAGTGACCCGTAGACCAGAAGGCGCGAGGAAGAGGAGTCTGAGCGGCTCATCTCACTGTGGCGATGCTGGGCTCTGGCCTCTGCCAAGTAGCTCTCTCTTAAGAGCTGAGACAGCAATGGTGGCCGGTCAGTGCTGTTGTCTTGCATGCTGTGGGAATAATCACAAGGCATCTAATGTATACACACTTATTCATATATTTGTAAAGAAAAACACATTCATTAAAACTATGATCATCGAAATTGGGTATTAACTGTGTTAATAAACAAGGTTGATGTAAGTTTATTTCCCAGCAGCCACTGGTTCACTTCATGTCAAACTGCAGAGATTTGATTTAGATACATAATTTACCACAGATTATTTTGTTCATTAAAAAAAAAAAAAAAAAAAAAAAAAAAAATCAAACTTACATGATTGTCACATGCTCATATAACTGCAAGCAAGGACTGTCAAAGTTTTCCTTGCTGGTGTGTTCAGGCAACCTCAGAAATCCAAAACTGAGAGTTATCTTCCAGAAAACCATTGCATGTATATGTATAAGCTAAATTATGGGGAGATAAAATGATGATGACAACCAGTAGGGAAAATATGGTCATTTTGAAAAAGCATAATGTGAATTCAAAGGTTGCTGTTTGCTACTTACCAATCCCTTTACCACTTAGATCAACCACCTACAAAATGCTCATTTGAAACTGCAAACAGGGGCATCATGAGCTTTTTTTGTTGAGGGGGCAAATGTCCATTCCAGCTATAATAATGCAAACGTGAACTATGCTACAGAAAGTGATTATTATTGTTGCTCGTAAACGCCCACACAAACAATTAGCCCCAGAAATATTAAGTGTTTGAGAAGGTTTTTACATAAAATTAAAATGTGGGAGTTTTTGTGCATATTGAACAAACCAAATTGCTAAGAAAGGGGGTTTTAATGGGAGCTTTTTGTTCCGTGCAGCTTATATATGCAGGTAACAAGCAGTGACTCAAGATTAGTGAAAAAACTAAAGTTTGAAATTGAGAAGGCACGTGAACCCTCAATTTGAATGGGCATGACTGCAAAATTAAAATGGGACTTTGACAAAAGGCATCAAGCAAGAGAAACAAAATTTTAGATATGTAAACTCTCTCAAATAAATTAAATGAAGTGAAACCAGTGGCTGCAAGGGATATCAACAAACTTATGATTTCAAGGTCAATAATAAAGTGAAGACATGCAATTTGTAATTAATAGTATAAACATGCAAAACCATATATGATCATTTAATGACAGCAACTGACAGATTTAATACATCTTTGAATAATCAAAAAGGGACTGACAATTGGTCCTATAAGAGAGTGTAATACACAGGTCAATAAATAAATTCAAAGAGTTTAAACTTTAATGTCCTGTATGTATCTGAATCATGTAGGGCTGATAAACATTGCAGTGTGTTGACTCAGATTTGTAATTAGTTCTGTGTAAAAATAAACACATATGTATACATATTTTAGTTTACAGGATATCAGGTTTATGCACTGATACCAGATCTGATCAGACACGGGGAGGTCTTTTTCCTCTCTGTTCCCCACAGACAAATATTACCTGATGTTTAGTCTTTGGACAACTTTTTGACATTAAGCATGAGCAGTTATTGAATCCAGACATGCGATAGGGTGCACATATGCTACTGACACTCAAATCAGTGCAATTAAGAGCTGCAGCAATGCCCTTCCAACAGACCTGTAGCTGCAGCTGTTGTGTACATTAATCCTTTGCAAACAGCCTCCAAGCCCAAGTCATATCTAATAATAGCAAGGGGTCAGTTTACATGAAGAAAATCAAGACAAAAAAAAAAAAAGCAGCCACTCATCCCCAGCAGTCCCCATCTTCTGTGCCTTTATCATGATTTTGATCAACCACAACAACAATAAATCTAATTACACAAAATGGAAATGATTAAGTATTATAAATAGGACACTGGTCACTGAGATAGAAGAGTGTCACAGCCAATATGGATTAACAGAGCCTGGCTAATCACAACTCATGCAAGGAGGTTAGGATAATTTAATTAAATGATTGTATAACATTCATTGTCAAACAAAAATAGACTGTCTGTGGCTCAATGTCAGAGATTTTCTGAGATGAGAACAGCATAAGTGGTTGATGCCAAAAAGCAGTCAACAGGACACTACAACAACACTTAAGTGGGAGTGGTGTGTTTTACCTTCAGAAAACCCCCCAGCCGGCCCCTATGTTGGACTGGCAAATCCTCAGAGTGCACCTGTGCTCAAAGAGGGAGATTCCGCCTCTTCTGCTTGCTGCCACCTGGGGAAATCTTGGACTCAGGCAGCTGTCCAGCCTTCCCGGTTTCTGTTAACCTTGGAGTTTACAGGAAAATGTGGAGCCGAGTAGCTAGGGTAACCTGTCAGCAGTAAAAGTAGCAGCATTTGTCAGTGCAGTAGGCGCTGGTTATTTTTGGGAGGCCTGGCCCATGTGTCTGGGTGGTGTCCCTGCTCATTGGCCAGGGGGGGCGTTCTGTAAAGGGATTCCTCCTCCAGTGGCCCATCAAAGCTTCCATTCTACAGAATTAGAAGTTCGTTGTTGGGCCTCTCTCTCTGTCTCACACACACACACACACAGGTTTACAGGTATTTTTGATTAGAGCTTTTGTGTAAATACAGCAAAAATTCTCATCTTTACTGATGGTTTTACTTACAAAATCCAGTATTAGGGTGATAACTTCCAGTGTTTTCAGTCAAAATCACCTTGATTTAGGAATTTTCTTGATAATCCTCTATTACAAGAGACTTCTGAAACTGAATTTGGGGCAAGAGGAATTTTATTGACTTCAATGTCACAGCACTTGTCTTGACATGGATATTTTCTGCAACATGTAGTCAACAAAAATGTGATATTAAAAGTACACTGTTTGGTATTTACTGTATGACAATATTCATTTTAATCCATTTCAGACTCATTCTAATGCTTTGATGTATATTGTTTCCCAAGAACTAGCTTTGTGACATCAGTTTTTAAAAGAGCCTGTCCATAAGACAGTGAGAACCATTTTTAAGTGCTACAACAGATGAAAACAAAAAAAAGCGAGCCTGAACATCTTTACATCTTTACTTTTAATTACACTTAAAACAGTGTAAAACTGTGTAGAAAATACCTTCAAGTGAAACATTTAACTGACATGGATCTGTGACGGCAGTTAGTGAACACTGACCACCGTGCACAAAAAAAAAACAAGGATTATTTACATTGCTAATACATTATACATGTCTGGAATTTTGAATGGACCAATTGCTACCAGTATTTGCATGTTAGAATTATATTTTGGAACCTTCAGGATTGATTATGGCAAGTTGTCTAACAGAAGTATAACAAAGATTCTCATATGCTATTCTGCGGTAATCAAAGATTTCTGGCACTATGTGTAATGTCTAATGTGGCAAAAGCCAGCCGAACCTTCTCACAAGGTTAAAATAATATCTGATGTTAAATATCTGACTCTATAAACGGGCAACCAAAGCTCAAAACGTGTTAGAAAAGTAATTGGCTCAGTGACATGATGCATTACAAAGAACAAAACGAGTACTGCAAATCCTCTGGGGCATACCTGGAAAATACAATCTGGTTTACCAAATTACTGTAGTAAAGGCAACATGTTTAAAAATCAGAAAAGGAAAATCAAAGTTGAGGTGGATGATGCGCTCTTGCTGTTCTCCCCATTTCACACTCATTTGTGTTCGTGGAAACCGGAGGGAAGAAACCAAGGGACATGCAGCATTATCACATGGACAATATCATTAGCAGCAATAGAAAGTCTTGATTAGCCCAGTTTATCAAAACTACACAAGAAAGTCCTGTGATAAAAGTTAGGAATGAAAAATTCAATATCGGCCTATCCCGCATTGAGATATCTGATTAAACAGACACAGTGAAGGCACTCTTCAAATGAGGAAAACATGAATAAAACCCTCTCAGCATCCAACAAATAAAGAAGTGGACGCATCGTAGCCATAGAGTAAAGCACCAAATCTGATCAGTGTGCTTTCAGTGCAGCGGATCAGGTGAAAATATCCTGCTTCTGCTCACGGCTCGCAATCGTGTAATCATTCTTATTCAGTGTTTGGAGATCTAGAAGTTGAGATACATGAAACATATCGTTAACGCTGACGTATTGTTAACGTTGTACCTAGTGCAATGAAGCAGCCTGCGATAAAGACGGCAGAGGCACAGTCATAGTTATGTGACGTATCTGGTGAGGCTCCTATCAGGAATCTTCGCTGGCCCGCTTTCGAGACTGGTCACCTCTGGAAAATACAGAGACACAGGGCTTAGCCAAAGCTGTATTTATGTCCACTTCAGATTCTTAAACATTTCATACACATGGAAACATGTGACTAGCAGACATCTTAAAGCTCACCGTGGAAAGCCATTCATCGAGAGCTCCATCTGAAGCCTCTGGTCGTAAGCGGCATAGTCAGACAGCAGCGACTCCACGGCGGGAGGGTTGATTTGGGGAATAAATCCAGAGAAAAGAGCAGGGGCGAACTGGGCCCAGTCTGAAAGAGGAAACATTCTTTCTATGACTATGAATTTGATGAAGATGTATAATTCAACTAAAGCCCCATTCTTAGGGACTTATTTTACCTGGGGACCTTGTATGATTTGTAACAGTTGCAGAGGTTGCTTGTGAGCTTAATGTCATGCAAATCTGTCATAACTGTATTTTGTAACTTAAAAAATCCACAACAAATTACTAATTATATTTAAGAAACCACAGATGATAATAATATTAGTCCAATGAGAATCAGTATCTTGGTAATTGGTAGCAAAAATCTTTCTTTACTTCACAGTCGACAAGTATGGAGGCTGCAGCGGAATATCTTTATATATATATATATATATCAAGTTTTAAGCATTTTCAGTGAAAATTCTGAACACTGCTTTGCACTATGGAAACCGACTTCTACAAAACAGAGCCAAAAACAAGCTAGGTGATTCATGTGTCAACTAAAAGCTAATATTAATGTGTGAATGTGCCTGCACCAAATAGAGATATATGTCAATTTTATTTGCAGAAATGAAGGGAAAAAGATTAGTTAAGCATGAAGACTCACTTACATTAAAAAAAAAAAAGCTAATAGAAAGAGATTTCAAAAAAACTTATGCTGACTAAACTTATTACCAATATTATTGTTATTACATCAAAAGGCAGAACAATATGTAGCAGAACAGGTGAAAACAAAGACAAACTCACCTGGTTGGAGACTATAGAGGCCTTTAACCACACTGGCCATTGTTGATGGTTGAACTTGAAAGGGCATGGAATGGGCTTTGATGAGAAGAGCTGCAAAACAAAAACAAATGTTTCATTTGATCCAAACCATAAATCCTGTTTAAGTACAGCAGCACTACAGATTACACAAAAATCCGCCCTTCATATGGCTGGATTGTAACCAACACCTCTGTTACAGGTTCATAATTAACTAAATCAGAGGAATAATGTTCCAGGCACAAATTGAAGCACTGTACTCACGCATTAGTGTGTTCATGTGTTTTTCTGCAACATGATCAGCAAACAGCTTCATCAGATCATCTTTTAGGTCTCTGTTTAGCTTTGACTCAATGTAAAACTTGTTCTGAAAACAAAAGGGGAAAAAAAGATGGAGATATGTATGAGATGGTACCTAAACCCATGTGAGAAATACACAAATAAGTTTTTTGCAAATTACATCTTAAAATGATGCCTACCAAGTACATAAATACAGGAACTATACATTGAAGAGAAGCTGTGTATTGTGTCAGTGCAATGTTAAAGTTGTCAATGAAGTTCTCAGGTGGGCTGGCCTGAAAAAAATAAATAAATTAGTCATTACTCCATTTAATATGTACAATGTATGTATTCATTTTGTTGTATTTTCTGGTTCCTTACTTGTAGATGGGTGGAAACCTGTTGCAAATGTCTTGTTATTTTAGAAGTCAAATCATTGTACAGGAACTCAGAATGCTGCTGGCAAACACACTTATAGACGTAACTAGGAAAAAACAAGGCAAATTGAACAATCATTTCATATTTAAAGGTGACAGTACACATGGCAACTTTATGGGGGAGGACTGTAAAAAAGTTACATGAATCCTCTGCTCTAGGAGACATTTTGGAGAAAAAAAGAAGAAGAGCTCCTTTGCATATTTCTTGTGAGATAGGGAAGGTAGAGGAGACAAGTTTGGTTTTCAGATCACTGATTGATGGATGGAGGAGAGGTTGGGAGGATACATTTTTGGACTTTTGGGGTACACACCCTTGAAATTGCCTCAGGACCCCAGCCTCAATCACACAGGCCTGGGTCCCTTACCTGTATATCTGTGCATAAGAAACAGAAACGTGGTCTGAAGGTTTTTGAATAAGAAGAAGGTCAACAGCTTTCTCCAGGTTTGGCCAGTGATTTTTCCGGTAGTCTTCTACAGCCATCGCATTGAGAACTGAATGAAAAGAAGGACGCTGGTCAGGACTTAAATATTAGAACAAGGATTTGATTCTGGTCAGCACCTTAATAAGGCCTTTAGGTTCCTGCCTTGGGCCTTACGGAACATTCAGACTGCTGGCTGGAGCATCAGTGTGGACAAAAAGCAGCAGTAAAACAGTAATGCTGTAAACTTTACCTGCTTTAAGGAAACTTACGGAATTTGGAAGTAGAATCCAGACTGAATTTTCCCTGGACACTGCCAGACGGAACCGTGCAGTCGCTCTCACTGACTTCACTGCTCTCACTGCCTGAATCTGAATCCACCAACTTTGAACCCCCGACGTTACCGGACCACTGCTCCCTTCGTCGACCGCCTGCTCCACCGCCCGGTTCCGGTGNCCCCCGACGTTACCGGACCACTGCTCCCTTCGTCGACCGCCTGCTCCACCGCCCGGTTCCGGTGTACACCCAGGCTGAGGGACAGTGCTAACATCGGACAGCTGTTGGCTCAGATTCGTGAGGACTTTCTCGCTGCTGGCACAGTAGTTATGATTATGGTCGTCTTTGATGTCCAAGCTGTCCTCGTCCATACTTTCCATTTTCACAAGCTTCTTCTGCGTCTCCGAAGTGGCATTTAGTAGAACAATATTTCACGTAAGAAAGAAAATAAAGACAGAAACTGTCAATCCTCTTTGGTGTCCATCTGTTTTACTGTTGTTATCCGAAATTTTACGACACGTCGCATCACAGGACGGCTGAGACAGCTGGGAAATGTAGTTCCTCAACTTTACGTTCGTCAATAAAGTGAATCGCCTCACTCTACGGAAACCTGAATGTGCCATACCATGTATAACTGACTAAAATTGAATTTACTGATGAACCATCAGATATTACATTCATACCAACAACCAATTTAAAGCGAGAAAGCGACATCGCCTACTGCGCATGCGCAACACACAAACTGGGAATTTATTTCCTGAAGTGTTTTCCAGAGGCATTATCTAGTAAATCCTTAAATATCCCACCATTACATTGTAATGAATACGCTCATCTTCGAATAGAATAAGACAATAAAATTCAACTGTGACTCTCTTTCACTCTCGAGTACATGAAACCTCTCACTTCACTCACAGAAAGCAAACATATCACTCCGAGGCGCCAGGGGGCGCACTGTGCAGGTCTGCAGCATCATTAAATGTATTTACGTTGACACATCGTAGTTGCATAATATGAAAAAAAAAACAAAAAACAAATCATCGTTCCACGTTTTTCAGATTTTTTTTTTTTTTTTTTTTTNTTTTTTTTTTTTTTTTTTTACTGATAACAAACCCCAAGGAGGTAACAACTATAATGATGTAAAAATTCCTTATATATTTAAACCGTAAACAAAAAACATGTTTAAAATGGCATGTCAGTAACGCTGAATAGACATGTATCAAACGTTAACCGTTTCAAATATTGTCTGCCTACCAACACTAATTTTTTACAGGCAGCAGACTCCTAATTATACTGGATGAAACTAGTCCAACTTCATGTTCTATGAAAAGTGACATTGGCAACAAAACCGCTTTTATAAGAAGGAAAAAAGTGCCATTTCTTCAATGTGAACTCTTTGAATATAACCCTAAGGCTCCATATTACAACTTAGTATAACTTTTTACAGATAAAAACTATCATCTACTCTTTTCTGAGTATGTCTCATGTCAGAGTATAAAAATAAGAGGCTTGACCGTACAAAGTAGCTGCCACATGTCAGAAGGAAAATCTTATGGATAGTTATATATTTCCAGGTTTTAAATGACAGGTTAAACATACAAAGCTTATGACAACATGGAGGGTTGATGACGTGTTCTTTGGTCTAAATTAAAGAGTACTGTTCCTTTTCCCCGAATTTACCCTCATGAAAGGCAGAGCTTAACTGTGTGTATTGCAGGTTAGACAATGCATTCAAGTAAACCATCTGAATTCATTCATGTCTGTCTGAAGCTCATAGTACCCACTATTTAATATGCAGCAGGCTTACCTTCTACATGCTTCAAGAGGGTAACATGAACCAATCAGATCACAGATGATGTCACACTATGGACAGCTGTATTGTTTGCTTGCAATGGCTCCAATTTAGGAACTAAATGTCAATGTGCTGTTGCGCTCACAGGTAGCCATAGTAGATGAAAGCATGAGGTAAATTTCTAAAATGTGAATGAAAAATTGCAAAATGAGATGTGCACAATGGAAAAAAATAATTACAACATCCTGTTTAGTGAGTATTATACAATCTGAGGTTTGAGACACTATGCATGTGACCAAACTGGGCACAGAAAGAAAATCAAAGAAAAAAAATAACCTGCTGCATATTCGCACAAAGTTGTCACTCAATTTCAACTTTATGAAAAAGAGTAGTAAGGTTGATGAGTTCAAAATATATGAAATGTNAAAAAAAAAAAAAAAGACAATAGTGCTTTCTCGACTGGACTCTTTACATTTAAAGGTGTGTGATGCTCAGAGTCTTTTCAGAGTTACTGTCTGTCTGCACACTCGACGTGGCCTCATTGAGTAGCGTGTGTGGTATTGTGTCTCTGAGGGAAGCCTCTCCATCCTCTGCCAGCGAGTTTGCTTCCTCTGGCTCACTGTCCTCTTCCGCTCCATCTGCGCTGCATTCAGACTCGTCACTTTCACTCTCGCAGGAGCTCGACGTCTCATCTTCAGAGTCGGAGTAAACTTCAGCCCCGTGGAAGATGTAATGGTTTGGTGCTTGAAACAGGTACTGACCTGCTGCAAAAAAACATATACAATACAATCAATTGAGCACATTTAGACAACCAATATGGAAGGTGACAGAATAAGTCACTATATTTATTAGCTACAATCTGATATAAACAATACATTAGTCCTGCAACACATTTTATACTTTGAAGGTTCTAATGTTCAGTACTTGTTGTGTCAGTTTACTTCTATGCAATTTCTTGCAGGCTTTAGTTCGTGGTGGTCTTGTATTAGACTGAATGATATATTGCAAGACATTTCTGAGGTTTTACCCTATTTACGTACACAAGTATGACCAAATATTATAAACACCTTAATATAATATAAAGCTGCTACTAGCTGTGTCCTCAGAATTCAATCCACAACTTGCTGATAGCGTGAACAAAAATCCCTAAGCTTTAACAAAGATGGGATTTATTAGATGGCTATGCTTTGCATTAGGTTGTGAAAATATACCTCATAAACTGTAACTCTGTATATTAGTGTATTATCTAGTCAGTGTTCATGCTGTTTATTTACTGTTATTTTGATCATTGATTATTTATAAATATATAAATCTCTTTTTTTTTTTTTTTTTTTTTAATAATCACATAAACGCATGGTTACAGACAGATGGTCTCTCATCAAGATCAGTTCAGTAATCATGATCTAAAGCTTACTCTCAAGGCGTTTGCTGATTGGACTTCGGTTGATTCGACTCATCCAACATCGTCTGCGGAACTCAAGGTTGGAATTTTGGCTCTTCGCTTCTGCAGCTTCTTCTCTCTGTGTGTCCACTGCTGGCACCTCTGAAGACTCGGCTGCCTCTTCATTGGGATGCTGAGCCTGAGGAGAAGGCTCAGGGGATGCAAAAATATCGCCTGGCATCTCCGGGACATTCGGACTTTCCGTCTCCTCCGGAGGCTTAATAACTGAGTCTGTGCTGTGCTGCTTCTGCTCCTCCTGTGCTGCGTTGCTGGAAGCAGACAAGGCCTCGCACAGTGGCTGTTCTGGTAACCGGGGAGGTTTCTCAGTGGTCTCAGTGAGTCTTACAGTGTTGTAGCAGAGCTGCTCAAAGTCTCCACCCAGTCGATGACAGAGCTCACTGACAATGACGTCACAGTCACCAAGTAGCTCCACGTCGAAGTTAAGATGAGGAAGCTGCTCCCTGTTAATCAGGACCTGAGGCACTTCATGAGGAATTGAGTCTGGATGAGATAAAGCGAGAAGCATAGTTTTTACATCTTTGGATTCACTGCAACCATAAACAAAGTACTGGCGCTGCATGCATCTTAAAAGAGGAAGAAATATATTCATCTGAATAGAACTTACTTGGGATGAGAGCAACTGGTCGGACTTTAAGTGAGGAGCCAATTACTATCAAGAGGTCCACCTCATCTTTGTCTTGCTTCATGGCTCTGTGGAACATTTCTGGAAGATTCTCTCCGAAGAAGACAATATCAGGCTTCATGATTGCCAAGGGGATATCTGGACACCGTGGACAGTGAGGTACAACCTGTAGGAGAAAGGTATTATTATTTTTTAGCTTTATGATGTGAAACATCTGCTTTGTTAGAGAAACAACCTTATTCCAATGAATTAGTAAAAGGCATATCTGTAATATCCACAACACTACGTCCTCTGTATGACTATAAGCAGCTGTATGCCCTGGTTTACTTCCACCATCCACAGACATTTTCCGACAACAATGAATGGTGCAAGAAACACAAGGAGAAAATCACAGATTGTTGGATTGAAAACAATCAGAAACCACCCCCTTTAAAGGATGAGAACAGCCTATACTCATGCAGATGTTGGTTCTTCATGGAGCAGAGGCTTGTGGATTTTAACGGTTTTTTTTCCAAGTTGGAGACTACCACCAGTGTTGCAGCAGCTGATAACACAGCTCAGGAAGCACGATTTTGCAGGTTAGAAGATGTCTAGGCATGAAAGTGAAAGCTTCTTGCATCTAGCTTGAGTTACACATGCCTGTAAGCCCTGTTTTAACATCAGTTTTATACTATATTGTAACATGTAGCAGCTTTGACAAGAATTCTTGGACATATTTCTTGGCAAATCTTATACAAAAAGACACCCTTAACATACACAGAAGTGTTACTGCCTGGACTTTAAACTGAAATGCCACTGCACTCATCGTGGTTGATTATTTTATGTTTATTGCTCAACCTTAATACTTGTGTTAAGAAAGGCAGTTTTAGACAGCTACAGACAACTTTGCTATACATTCAAGCAAAGGACATTGTGGATTACTGAACTTTTTTAAGCATGTTTAAGGGAATTATTTAAAGCAGCATTTATGTGAATCAGAATCCACCACTGAGAAAAAGCAACAAACATAAGCACCAGCTTAGATTGTGCCTAACAGTCCCACTTACAATGCTGCTGACTTGCAGCTAGTAGCTAGCAGCTAGCCAGGCCAGCAGCAGCAGCTAACAGGAACAACAGGCCTTTCTCACAGGTGCAGTTAATAATATTAAAGGCAGTTTTGCATTTAGGTGTGACAATAGTTTGGCCCATTCATTGTGCATGCTGGCTCATCTAAAGGGAACAGAGCCATCATCAATGTTATTAGTAACACCTGTGCTTTTCCTGCTGTTACAAGTCAAAATGCAAAGGCCTATAAAGACAGGACTGTAGAGCCAGCTGCTGGTGTTTACCTACCAGTGACACTTAAATCAAGTTATTATGCTGCAGTGAGATTTTACTTGTTGGACTCTGTAAATGACACATTGCAAGTAGCCTCTGATGAGTTGTTGTGCATTGCATGAGCACACTGCTCATGTTTAATGCACAACTTGTTTAACAAATGCACACAAAATAGCTGTGCATTTGTTAAACAAGCAGAAGAGCTTGTTTCAGTAAGGACACATGACAGAAGAGTCTGAGCTGAGAGCCAGGTAAACATGGTCTGGTCATGTGGGCACACCTTCTGAGAACCTCTGTGCAATGCATACTGCCACATTGTTGCCTTGCTTGATATGTAGAAATGGTCTTCAGGGGCTGTTCAAACACCTTCATACTCTAAATACAAATAAATTTGGAGCATTTCATGATTTTGATGCTGCAATAACCAATATTGCAACTAAATATTTTAATTCACCATCATTATTTGTCATGAATTCTTCAGCATTTACCTGGTTAAAGATGTCTTCCCTTACAGCTTCACAATCCACTTTGTGTTTACAGACGAGACAGGATGCAGTTGCAAATGACCCTGAAATGAAAGAGTTATTAATGACCTATCATAATCATCAACTGTAAGAACTTTAAGAACACTGCAGAAATAATTCAGAACTATCATTTAGATAGATGACTTACCATGACACTGGATAATCCGCTGAACTCCAGCCACTTGTTCTAATGTATCAATATTCTGCGTGTAATTGCGCAGCAGCTTCCCCTGCTTATCCAGCATAGATATGAATTTGTGGCAGGGTGAAGGCTGGAATTGACCTGGGTAGATCTCCTGTAACAAAGACAGTCCATTCAAAATGATCCCATGTCACCCCTGTACTAGCTTCTCTGCACTGATTACCTGTACTATTTAAAATTACTTCTCATCACCAAATCAATCCAAATACAGCCTGACCCCCATAAGACAAGCTAAGCTATATTTAATGTTGCCCAAGTTGAAACTGACAAGAAACAAAGGGGCCCGGGCAGATTTGAACCAGGTACTTTGCGATGACATGGTATGTGTCTTAGACCACTGACCCACAAAGACAACCCATCATAGACCTTCCTGAGGCATAAATGGCAAATGAAAGAACATTTAGTGAAAACTGAGATGTGGTAATCAGTTTGCACTTCACTCGCCACACTGCCACACACCTGAGACTCTGTGCTTTGCTCAGTGTGACCAGAAGAGTTCTGACAGAAAACAAAGTTTGACACATGCAAAGCAGAAAAACCAAGCAGACAAGTTGCACAAGGTTGCACCGTCGTGAGGTTGAGCAGTACCACTCGACTCCACAAAAAAGAATGGGCAGGCCAGCAACTTTACTGCTGTTCATGTGTAAGCACATTAAGTATATACTGTATGTACTTCCTGTGATTAGACCTGATGCACAACATCTCTGTGCATAACCATAGACTCAAAGATATACACTGAAGTTCTTACCTTGTGTAATAGTGCTGTGATCTGGTGTACATTACGAAAATGGAAACTAAGAGATATAATGTATAAGATACAAGGCATACCCTTTAGTCTAAGATTGTTGATAGACAATTGCTATGTACTGGGGCTAGAAAGAGTGTATACACTTCAGTATTCTCACACTTTGTCTGCCTGGTATGCCTTTAGAAGTTTTTTTTTAATGTGAATAATGTAATAGAGTGTGCAATCCATATAGTATGGATGCTGATTCTAATGTATATATATATATCTGACTCTGACCAGTTTAAATTAAACTTTAAAAAGTAACTAAAACAAAAAACTCAAATTAACCAATGCACACAAACAAGCACATCTGATATACAAACCTTGGCAAACTTGAAAAAAGGCCTTGGGTCCCTTCTGAAGTATTCAATATCAAACATTGCTTGAGGGTCTGGAAGATCAGGAAAATCTACAGCAAGCCGAGCATAAATCCCATCTCTGGAGCGAAAATCTGGTATTCCACATGAAACTGACACCTGCAAAAAGCATACAAACATATGGCATTAATAGAGCAACAGTACAAACTCCCACAAATGTACTGCAGGTACGTACTAACTCTAAACAGTTTAACTGTATATCACTGTCAATACATACCCCAGCACCAGTGAGCACAAGGATCTTTTTACTTTCTTGAAGTAGCCTGACCACATCCTCCAAGGTGTTAATATCCTTCCGCTTCTTTCTTTTTGGTGGTTCTGAGATGTTGATGATGATCTGCCACAACGTCATATCATCCAAATCTGGAGGGAGAACAGTCTCGGGGAGCAAATCCCTCAGAATCGTCCTTGGATCGGTTTCTCTGATGTGTTGCTGGATGAAACTGTAGGAACCTAACCAAGAACACGTCATCTTAATCACCTGTATCTCAAAGCGTTCATGCTGCGTGATCCTAACTTTACTGCATACATCTTAGCTAACTGAATGACAGATGATTAAAGGCACCATAGGTACAATGAAACTCAAATCCTCTTTACCTATTTGAGGTTGAGGTGTCCAGTCGCTGGAGCTTGCATGTGAGGATCTGTCATCTTCGTCATTGATGTAGTCTGGTGTGACAGCCAGACCATTTGAAGGGAGGTCATCATGCCCAAGAAAGGCTGAGTCTGAGCACAATTTAGACAATTAATAAACAGGTAACGACCAAAGACACCAACAATTAATTGGCGCATGGCTCATAACTTCAGATTTACAGTAACAAGGTCAGTTTCGACGAACATGCATAATATCCTTAGAATGTTAACCAACTCATCAGTGGACCTTAAAATTATTAAGAGATGTAAACTACTTAACATGCTAAACTGCTACCAAAATGTAGTCCTGTGAGGGAATACATTTAATCCCCTCACCATAGATAGACATAGTGATCGTGTTCGCCTGTCTACTGAACTGAAAGAAGTTCCTGTCCTGGACTTCTCAAACCTCAGACATATCTACTGTGTTATTCGGCTACTAGCTGAGCTAGTTTTCCGGTGAAGTTGGAAAAACAAGCATTGTGTACCATTAGACGAACAGACACTTGAAACTCTGTCAAATCCCTCTTTTCATACCTGCGTCCTCTCCGGCTGTCCCGAGTACAGCGTTGTCGTCTAGTTTCACAGCTGTTTTGAGTGGCTCGGAGCCCAGCAATCCCAGTCCATTGTTGTCTCCAAGTGCTGCTGGGGCCTGCTCTACCGCCATCACCGGCTTTGCTTCCTTCTCCGCTGGCAGAGCACAATTTACCGCTCCCTCCCAGCTCCCTGCGGCCCCAGAGACGCATGAGAATTCCTCTGCCTCATTATCTTTGAATCCATAGTTGGTAACCGGACTGATTTTGGACCTTTTCGCGGCAGGTTCGTCCATATCGGAGGCGCTTGAACAGGCCGTACTGAGGCTATTCTCTCTGTCCGCCATCTTCAGCCCCCAGAGCCGCCGAGCAGTCTTCCTCTCAGACAGCTGGCTCATTTGCATGACGCACGTGACTTTCTGTCCACCAGTAGTCACAGGCGCGTGCGTCACTTTTTACGTCGACAGCATAAACCATAACAAAATTCTGCTGCCTTCAAACACCATCGGAAATATTGTTACAGTGAATTATTTAAGATGTGAGTAATATTTCTTCTTTTTAATTTGATAATGCTTGTTTTCCAAAATAAAGTTAATCAAAACCTAATTTTGTCACTGATTAATTGATTTAATTATTCAAGAAATATTTTCTTTTTAATTGACAGTTGTGTGACAGTAAACATGGGAAGAGAAAATGACCTAAATAAGTGTCCATGGATCTGAAAGTTTTTGCACATCTGTACCTACACATTAGACCACATCACCACAAACCCATCTGTACTGCAATATTCAAGTGGCGTTTGTTTATTTGCTTCATTAAAAAATGCACGATCATCAAAATTTAATTACATGGAATCACAAAATTCCAATAAACCTTCCTTGGCCCTGATATAGAAAAATCTTTGTTAGGCTCCCATTTGGCCAAAGATAGCAAGGGTCAATACATAATAGGACCACAGTAATCAGAAACTGAGAAAAAAAAATGAGCATGTGATTATGTAAGCAGATAAACATACTTCAGCTCAGATATTGCCAGATCAAAGTAATATTCATCAAAGGCAAACTGGTAACAAACATGCCCAGTAAACAATTCAAAACCTGGGTCAGGGCTTCGTGGAAACATCATCACCATCAGTCCTCGAAATTCCGACCTGAATATGAGCTTTAGCTATATACATGTATGCAACATACGTCATGTGGTGAAAAATGACAAGTAAATTTTCTCATAGATTTCTCATTTTCACAAAGATTCTCATATGACAGTATCGGCTATCACTCCATTCAGCATCACCGAATATAAGGTGGCAGACAAAATATGAGATGAAACAGTTAAAATAACATTGACGTGTGCCTGTGAGTGACTAGCATCAGATAGGGGGCGCCCATCATCAAGTCTAAACTAGCCAACTGCGCTACAAACAGCAGACATTCAAGCTGTTCTAACAAGATACACCTTACACGTTTTAGTAACGGATTTTATATGGAGAGTGTTCTCAATTGCAAACCAGAGGACTTGGAGGATTACTACGGGTTACTAGGATGTGATGAGCTGTCGACGGTAAGTTCCAACAAATAAGGCTAAAGGTTTCGCCTGTTTGCTGGGTAATAACGGTAGAGCTACGTAATCAAAACATAAAAGGTTCAAGCAGTGGAAGACAACATGAAAAAATTCCATAGACACCGACACATGATCAGCAATCTGAAACTTTCATATCAAAAGGATGATGATTTATGCATGCTTCAGAGATTAGTCTGAATCTGCCCATTAGAAACCTGTTGATTTTCACCTAAAGCAGTGGGACGAATGTAGGCTCTTTGCTGTGTTTTGCTCTTTGCCGCGTTTGTTCTTAACAATCAATACGTAGGAACAATTCCTACCCACTTGTAGCCACGTCGACATTGCAAGATTAATACCGAACACGATCAATATGACATTCAGAGTAGGTAAAGTAAGACACAACCCCTAAAAGTAAAATATCGATTTACAATGGAAATGTGATGCTCGATTATTAAAAGAAAAATAAAAAAGCAACAATAACTTTTGTGTTGTGTGTTAACAGATTGTGGGAGAATGAAAGATAGGCTACTAAATACAATGATGCTATTAATATACTGTACATAAATCTCTAATTTCCTATAAAATAGCAGAATTGTTCTGGAAGGTCAGGGAATGAGGTAATCATTACATTCAAGGTTTACAAAAAATTACATAAAATTTGTTTATTGATCTCTTGGTCACATGATGAACATGACCTTAAAATTGAACGTGTTTCTGAATATATAAAAAATAGAAGCTGGCTAATTCTCTAAATTTAAAATCGTTGGATTTTTAAAGTTAAAACTGTGTAAAGTAGCATTTTTTTTTTTTTTAAATAAAGTTAATCTTTAGATTTTTCTTTCTTACAGACTGAACAGATTCTCAATGAATACAAAATCCGAGCCTTGGCATGTCACCCAGACAAACACCTACACAACCCAAGAGCAGGTAGGTACAGTATATGGAGCATTGCTGTGACAGTATTTTATTAATGTTATTTTTTCTTGACCTTTGTAATGTTGTTATTTTCTACCGTAGCTTCACTTTCTTTTCCTTATCCAAGAAACAACCCACGCCTCTTTCTTTTCTTTCCACATTGACTTATGTCAATGTGGAAAGCTCTTCACCGCAAAGAGTAAATTCTCCTCATTATGTTATGTCGTTACTCTGCCCTGCTCTATCTTACACTACAATATTTTTATTCTTTGTTCATACAGTGGCAGATTTCCAAAAACTGCAGGAAGCCAAAGAGGTTTTATGTAATGAAAGCAAAAGAAAAAACTACGACCTCTGGAGAAGAAGTGGGGTTACAGTTCCATTCCATGACTGGCAAGCCTTGAGTGACTCTGTCAAAACAGTATGCGATGTCCTGTCTTTGATTTCAGTTTTTAAAAAATGAATAATAAGAAAGTCTGATGACAAATTTGGCTCTTTTCAGTCAATGCACTGGGCTGTGAGAAATAAGAAGGAACCAATGCTGGAGGAATCAAAAGCAGAAATCCCAGTCAGTGCTCAAGAAGAGGACCTTCACTGTGAGCCGGAAGCATCAGGGATTTCTTCATATGAACCCATGCCATCCTCAAGTGAGTATATTTCATTTTTTCATGCCTTGAATTTTGGAAATTGCATAAAATTTGCAGGAAAGTTTATAAAACATACAAAATGGGCTGAAAACGGGATCAAATCGTTTGAGGTAAACCCTTCATGATAAGTGTAACATATTTTTACCTAATGCTATATTGACTAGTGATAGTGATGCTAATATTGACTAGTAATTTATCTTACAATTATATTATCAATATTATTATCAATAGACCATCAAATAATAATCATAATGTGATGATCATTATTCCTTAGGTGACTACTGCCACCTGCGTTTCCGCTGGGCTGCTGACTCACCATCTAGTCTACTGCGAAAGTTCAGAAATTATGAAATCTAAATGTACCAAAAATATAATTTGTTAAAAAGTTAAAGTCTTGCTATTGTTACTTATGTTGTTGTGAAGCCTGTTAATTGTGGTGACAAAGCTTTATGGCTGTAACTCAACTCAGTTTCTCAAAGAAATATTAAGTTGCCAGTCTCAGAAAATCTCAAAATTGTAAATACAGTTACATGAATACTGTGCCATTATTATTTTCAGCCTTTTGTAATGTCTGCTAATGCACAACAAAGAGTTCATCATGACTGATACATGTATGTATGCATGTAAAATGTGTTATGTGTTGTTTGTGTTATCACAGTGCTGACAGTTTGATCATATTTGTTAAAAAAAATAAAATAAAGATGATATGCTTGTGTACAGTTTAATTGTAATGAAGGTTATGCAGTATTAAGTATAAAATATATTGTTTGTCATAAAACCTGTCTATTAATTGGATATGGAAAATGGCATTGTTACATTCCCCTTTTCCTTTTTTGGTCTTAAGTACAACCACTGATTTCCGTTCTTGCATAAGTGAAATTGCATTTCATTAGAGGTCATTCAAATGAAAACAAAGTCAAGGAAAGTCAGTGGGGTTAATGTATAGCACAGTAGTATACACTCACTGTTCCTCTGCAATCTGTAATTATATACACTACAGGCCAGACGTTTGAGGCCACCCACAGATTTAGCATGAGCAGACTGTGTACCAAATTAATCTCAAAATGATTTGGGAGAAGGCAGACAGCAGGCTATTGAATAGAATGTTGAAACACACAAGCAAGGGAGTTTAGGCAAGGGAGTTGGAACACAGCTGGATGCCAATGCACTAACACAGACTGGACATGCCTTCATTAAAAACCATTTCTTAAACCATAGTGGTGACATAATATGCTCTTGTTGACAAATTCTTCTTGAAAACTAATTAGTTACATTTATTTTATTATCATTTTTCTATTTTTGTAATTTCCTGTGCAATAAATTGTACAACAAACAGTATATTGATTTTTTATTTTATTTATTTTTTAATCTGGGGGTGGCCTGTTCCCTGTTGTGTGCATTTTTAATCAAACTGATGTCTTTTCTCCACATTTTGTCATCAATTTATAATGTTAAGTATTAAATTTAAGTATATTAAATTCCTCTGCCATCTCAAATTTGTGTCTTTTTTTTTTTTTTTTAAACATTTGCTTAATCAAGCACCAGAAAAAGAACTGTAATCTTCATATATTGGAAAATGACAATATGCAAATATTTCAACAAAGATTTATTTTCAGCGATGTGCCAAAATCCATACCGGTGTTTAATTTGACTCGTTATATTCTCCTAAGTACACCCTTCCGCCTGATTTGATTGGTTACACAGCCGCTCTCCTGCGCTTATTGGTCAATCCCTTGTCATTCAAGCTGTTGTCGGGGTCGTTTGAGTCCAACTGGCATTTCAGGTCATAGTCGGTATCTGTCGGTGATTTTAGAATGGCGGGTCGCTTTCTCCTCCGTGCTTGTACAACATTACAGCTAACAAGGAACAATGTAACAGCCAGACCGTTACACCGAGCCATGGGAACCCTGAAAGGTGAGCATTAAAACCAAGGAAGTGAAAACTTTCGGTAGCAAAGCTAATCTGCAGATTTTACAGGAGAGGAAGTGTTAATTCCCCTTAATTTCAGTTTGTTCGTATCGTTACATTATAGCCATACGGTATATATAGTAGTTCTCTAACATTAGTATATCATATTAAACAGGATAGCTAGCTACGGCTAAAATTTGACGCGCATTTACATATGTCGCAGTTAATTTAATTTCTGTGTTATGTGCGCTGTCTGGTTAATTTGTATTTATGAATACCTACGATTAAAACGACTGAATCAAATAATCAAGGTCATTTGGATTGTAAGCCGTGGACAGGCCTCTCTCTGATAGACCCACCTACCGTGGCAGGCGAGGGTTGGTTTGGTGCCAGAATCTTTATAGGTTTACAGAAGTAGCCTGGTGTGGGTGGTGTCAGGTGCTGACGTGCAGTTTTACAGGCGTCCACGTAAACATCGTGATAAACTGTCAAACTGTAAGCCCATAGAACACACGAATAGTCATTGGTTTTGAAAAACATTGCCATACAATTTTCAGGAATACCAACAGATGAAGAACAGGCCACTGGGTTGGAGCGACGTGCCCTGCAGGCCCTCAAACAGGGAAAGGTAGGCCAATGTGCACATATTGAGCTCAAATGCGAAGATAATGTGAATGTGTTAATTTGTGTGTACATTCATATTGTAGGATCCCTACAGCATGCTGAAGCCCAAGCAATATGCTGGAACCAAGGAGGATCCTCACATTGTCCCAAGCATTGGTACTAAGAGGATGGTGGGCTGTCTTTGTAAGTGATAAACATTAGAGTTCAGCTATTTTTTATGAATATGTGCATCATTTATGGTGATGACTATGATATAATTCTCTGTAGGTGAGGAGGACAACACTGCTATTGTGTGGTTCTGGCTTCATGAGGGAGAGGCCCAACGTTGTCCTTCCTGTGGGTCCCATTATAAGTTGGTCCACCATGAACTGCCTCACTGAGAAGACAAAATTTAATGCTACAAGCTCTGTACATCTGGTACAATAGTGGCATCCCTGTTTGCCTCCTTCACTGCTATACAAGAAAATGTGTGCATATCATTTAACATGTAGTTTCCTGACATTAAAATGTAAACCTGAACTGAATTATAGATTTATTTTTTAAAATTATTATTATTAAGGTAATATCAATGTCTTAGCTATTCTTGTGTGATAAAAAGAAAAATTACACTCACTAAGGCATAACAAGATGGAGTACAAGATGCTTTAGAGGCCTTGCACACCCACACACCTTTTCATTTCACCAATTTCATTAGACCTCTTTTTAGGTTAAAGTTGGGTGGCGCTATGCTCAGTCTGCTGAGGGTACCAAACTCCATGTGCTAATCATCAAAGATGTACTTCATCCTATTCAAGCAGGTGGAACAGTCCCAACAGGAGTGTCAGGGAGAGGGTCAACCAACCATGTGCTTATGCCCAAACAATCCTGAAAAGAGGTCTTATCTATCACAATAAGTGAAATTACCTGTGTGGATGTGCAGAACATAATGTTTACGTCATAATAGCATAAACATGTCAGTTAGCATAGAGGTGGACAGTAATCATCACTTTCAGAGTGTTGTAACGTCCAGAAAGATGTACTATGCTATACGGTTGCTTATATCAGGGTACTTGAGCTAACTGCTCATATACTTGTGTAGTACCATCTATTCATATAATATTCTACAGTATATTTTTTCTTTACTGTCTGTTCACGTTAACATTCTTCATATTGAAAATATCCACCTATCCAAGTGTTTTTGGACACATCAATTCATAAATGTCAGTAATGGACTTGGTGCATTAAGTTTCCTCGTGAACTTTAATCTGCACTGTAGAGCTTCATTCTAACCTCATTTGTTCTTAGGTTTAAAAAATGTCAGTATTACTTTCAAAAACTTGTACACCTTACTCAACAGTTAAATATAATATACAGCACTGGCCAAAAGTATTGCACCCCCTGTATTTTTGTGCAAACTTTTCTTTCAGAGTTAAAATACCACTCCAAACATAACAAAATTTATTTTTTTTAGTGTTACAGAAAGTACAACTAAAAAAAAAAAGCTAGTAGTTCTTAATAGTATTAAGTAGGAACGCTTTTGACATGTTAAGATTTGAAGATAAATACCAATATTATTAGTAGAGATTGAACAGTAAGTTTAAACATCTTGTTTGAGGTTCAGGTGCAAATGGTTTTCACTGACTTGTAGAAATGTTGTAGTCATACTACCTACACTAAAATCCAAATTTAAGTCTAAAGAGTAGCTGAATATTCTGAACGAATACTCAACTACTTGTAAAAGACCAATAAATGAATTTTGTTGTTTGGAGTGGTACTTTGGTAAAGTTTACACAAAAATACAGGGGAGTGCAATACTTTTGGCAAGTGCTTTAAGTAGGTAATATAAAATGAGAAATAATTAACAGTATCTGAATTTAATCACCTTTACCAATTTGTTTGATTTTTAGCCCAATATCACAAAGGCAGTATAACCTGATGTAAAAAAAAAAAAAAAAAAAATCAAATAATTGATTCAGAAGGAAGTTATTTGAAAGAATTTTCAAGACTTGGTTTTATCTCCAAAGCAACTGATATTTCGGTGGCTGTAGTTTATTTGTAGCTTGTTTACGGCTTACAGCCAAATAAATCCACTCAGATTCAAAAGCAAACATTTCACTTATGATCCTCATCAAATGTCACAACCAATTTTATGCCAAACATGAAGACTGTTAGTTTATGTTATTAGAACTCAAACATTGAAAGTACTGGGGGGGTGGACCCAGCAACATTATCACATGTAAAATATGCAGCCCAAGCTCGCAGACTTGCAATACTCTATCTGTTCCATTCCATTTATTGTTGAAATAATCACAAATGTGTTAAATGAATTGTGGTTATTTTAAAAATGTAGTGTGTGGCTGTATTATACATTATACTGTAGGCTGTCTAAAGAGAAACAAAGGGTTGTAAGCTTGTATGAGGTTACTTAAAAGATTTGCCATATATTTTGCACGTGTTAATGCTACTGTGCCCACTCTCTGCACTATGTATACCAGTACTTTGGCTTCTTTACACTTCTCACATCCAAGCATGATAAAAAGCATTTCTACAACAGATACCACATGTGAATTCAACTTGTAATAGTAACATCAAATACTGTGATGGAAAGAAATCTGTAATATCAAAGTCAAGATTAACTTGAAAGTCTAGACATCCAGCTGTTAAGCAGTATGTAGTGTCAGTTCTTGGCAAAGTGTTCTCTTTCTGACCCAGTGACAGCATTCAAGTCTCAGAGCAGGATCTAGACAGAAAAGTCTGACGCAAAACATTTGAGAATGTAGCTGCCACCAACAGTCTGGACACGGAGTTTTAGATTTTTTTGTGTAATATCAGGCAAGATTAAAGCCTTGATTGTGATCTATAGCCTGTAGAAGTTTCTCACGGAGTGTTTCTAGATTTGTGTATTTGGGCAGGTCCAGCAGGTTGAAGCAGGTGTGGGCAACAGGTAAGTAATGCTCTCCTCCGCCAGTAGGCTGGATCACCAGTTTTAGGCTTTTCATGCCCAAGATGGGTATGCGGTCACTTCCTGTGAGGAACACTAAAAACGAGAGACATCATTTCACTATTTCCACTGTACATAAAGATATACCTGTACTATTGCTTTGCCAAAGTAAGAACGTCTTTGATATTTCAAACAAGTCATGTTTGAGGGCGGCACTTACAGAGAAACTGCTTTTTCTTCTCTAAAGGAAGATTGTGGAACACCTCCCAAAAGAACTTGATGGTGGGATGGTCGGTCCAGTACTCTCCTTTGTATTCAGTACTCTAAATAGTGAATACAAAAATTGAGTGCAATCACACAGGAAAAGAGTCCTGCTGAATGAGTAATATGCACAACATAACGCAATATTGTAGGACATTATACTGCAGAATATATCCATTAAGTTAAAAAATAGGTGATATAAGTTTTTCTAACAAAAGAAACCTTTTCAAGCTCCTTCCAGTCATAGTTGGTGTTGCCAATGACCATGGCTTGTAGCTCATTTGGCTGAAAGAGCTCCAGAACTTTCCCACCACACACTTTGTGGAAGCCTGCATAGAAGCACTCAAACAGTGGTGCTATTGATGTGTTGAAGACGTAGTCTACATATGCACTGACAAATTCCTGCCTAGGAACAGAAGAAAAAAAAAAATTCATGCAAAGTAATTTGTTACATGTTGCACATAAAAAGTCTAGACATGGAGTGATAGGAAGATTTTGAAGGGTTTCTCTATTGTCCCATATAAAAAGGCAAATGCCTCGAAAAATTATAAATATGAAGCTACCTGTTTGACTTATTAACACTGATATCTTCACCATTAGGTACAAGTTCCAAGACTTCTGTGGCACCAAAATTTTCCTCTGTGATCTGAAAAGTTTGACAGTGTTTAAAGGACCATACTGGCGATCGTGCATGTTTGAGCCTAATATATTCAATTTTCATGTTACATTACTGACAACCATTTCCCAAAGGATAAAACTGTTTCAGCTTTCCTGATATTTTGCAAAATCTCTTAATCTTTCAAAATCAATTATTCAAGCACCAACCTTAAAAATCGATGTTTTGCCTGCTAATAGTTATGCAGCCTTATAAAATAATGGCTGTTTAAATTTTTCAATAAACGCAGGTCTTCTTTTGGGACTATATTCCCCGGTGGAGACATACATTAACTCCGTGCTTTTTATTGTGCTTAAAACACTTAAATTACGTAACTTCTAAAAAAAAAAAAAAACCCTGAATACACATATTGTTCGCGATGATGGATTACTTATCCCAAGAATGTTTCAAGTATCAACAAGTTGATTTTAATAGCGTACCAGAATAAACTGAAACCAATGGCGGTCTGGAAGGTAGGACATTTTTTTTTAAATTCACCATTCCAGTAGTATGCTTTGGGAAACAATTGTCAGTAACATTACGAGTATGAAAATTGAATATATTAGGCTCAAACATACACAGTCTCCAGTATGGTCCTTTTAAACTTGCAAATATAATACAGATTTCATAATGGTTAATTTTACTGCATGCGCCAACGAAACTTATTTGGCAATCATCCTACTGTGAAGTTCAAGCAGAAAGTGTCCTCAAGGTCATCCTCTGTGTAGTCCAGCACATGCTGCAAACTCCTAGTTTTGGGAGACAGAGGTGGAATTCACAAAATTTAAAACAGAAGATTTACTTCATACATTTTCTGAATAAAACAGTATGTATGTATGTATACCATATGTATACCATATACAGTATGTATACCACAATTCCAACATTAAAAGCAACACAGATAGCAAGGTAAAATAACAATCATAAACATGACAAATTAGAAACATCTGAAGACTGTTCCTTGACCTGACCTTCCTACGTCTGGCATCAGCTCTTTCAGGTCATCCAGTGTAGGTCTCCTCTTCAAAAGCTTCTTGTAAAGAGCCACAGGGAACTGGAGCTCTACTATGGTGAGATTGTAGATGGCCAGGCCACAGATGACCCCAATTAGGTGGAACAAGTCAATGTCCTCAAAGGTCTGGAAAGGATATTTGTTGATTGTCAAAAAAATGTTTAAAAGCTGGACCAGAAACAACAAAATAATAGTTAATAAGATATGTTCGATAACCTGGATAATATATGAAAATATCTTATTGATATTTCTCATAAGTCAGGATAAGAACCTTGTGCACCTTAAGATTGGCAGTAGTATTTTAGGGGCGTGTCAGATGTTAAGGTACAGTATGTACCTTGTGTGAAAACCAGATCAGTCTGGACTCTTCGTAGTAACGAAACATCCCGTATTTGGGATCCAGCAGTTCCTTCATGATCAGAAGGAAAAATTCCTTCCTCACGCCACCTGCATCGACTGCCTCTTCTCCCACAAAGATCACCTGCCATGAGAATTAGCACTAACATTAGCATAATGACAGCAACTCTTAGCACTCAAAATGAATAAAACAGCTTTGCAAACACATTTCTGTGACACCTTGTAAGTAAGAATCATCCAGCCAAGAAAAGATAATGCATTAATAACTCTTGTGAGTCAAAATAAACAAGCTGCATGGAATCTTAATTTTCTTTTTTTTTTTAATTTAGGATGGTCAGTGTAACCTTGAGTGGTTTCTTGTAGTCCACATTCTTAGACTTCCTGAGGACTTCCATGGTGTCTCCCACAATGTTTTCCCTCCGAACAATGAGGATGAGACAAGGGTTAACAGACTCCACTGCAGGCAGGAACAGGGAGCTGAAGTTTTGCCTTTGCGCCTGGTCCACTGCCATCTATTAATATGAAAAGTGAAAGGTAAGAGATTTACTACATGTTTTCAAAAACACAATAATGAAGCTGTGGCCCCATTACTACATGATGGCATTGGATTCACTTCCTTCCTTTATTCGGTAATGAATCTCTGGGAGGTTCTGTACCACTTGATGAAATAAAGCAGCATACTGCTCCTGATACTATGTATCAGGAGCTAATAAAGGAACGAAGTATTAGGCAAATGGGAAACTCAATCTCACTTGCATCTGGATGACGGCATCAGTTTGAAGCAGCGTGGTCTTAGCTTGGGCATCAAATACAAATGGATACTTGCACAAAGTGACCACACCGTCATGACCCTGAAGATACAGAAGCATAAAAAGACATGATGCACAGACTTGGGCAAATGCAATGAAGTAAATGATTTCAACAGTAATGTACCACTGGACTCACCAAAGGGTACAACTGCTGCTGAATCCACGTGATGTAGTCATTTCTGATGTCTATCAGGTTATCCAGCTCATGGATGTAGAATTTATCGTACTGAATGATGTGTCCTGCTCTCTCACTCACCTGAAACACATTATTGAGTTGTTTTTTTTTTGTTTTTTTAGAAGCATACGGTTGACAAGCAGTTATTCAAATTAAGAATCTGTCACGTGAAAACTATGGTGAAGCAAACCCATAGATTTTCTGAACTGCCCACCGTGTGCAGGATCTCTAAGAGTCGGAGGGAAGTGTCCAGGAAACAGGTGAAAATCCTCTGCTCCATCTGAGGAATGCCCACCTTGTGTGTCTGGAGCAGATATACCACCACCTCCTTGTACAACTCTACCACCCGCTGGAAGACTGGGGGCTCAACTCTTGCCCACCAGTTTCCTAAACCAGATTTTTGTTTTTTTGTTAAAAAAAAAAAAAAAAAAAANAAAAAAAAAAAAAAAAAAAGACACCATCAGAGAAATAAAAATCCCTTGGATCATGTCATGCAAAACACACGAAAACGGTTCAACCTACCTAGCACCTTCAACGGTGCTTCTTTCAGGCTGATGAGTGATTTAGCAAATGGGATCGCCAGTGTCACATATGTATTTCGTTCCCTGAAGAGTGGACTCTCTGGAAGAGTCATGTAGAGTCTCAGGGCTTCGATGTCTGGAGGTGAGGTGCTTAGACTGGGAATGAGGTTTTTCTCCAGACTGGCAGCAATCTGCAGGACACGAGACAAAGCATATCATTTTCTAATAATTAAAAGAAATTCTGTGAACAATCCATCACTAAGTGCACTATTTATTTAGCAAACATTATGTTACGGTGATGAGGTGAAGTGCAATGATGGTGTCTTCCAAGTGAACATAAGAACAAACTAAAGCAAAGAAATACAGGATGTCTTTTCATGAGCTCTGACCTGTTGGGCGATCTCAGGATGATCTTGTGTAATCACTCTGTGCAACAGCAGGCGGGCCATGTTCATATCAACTCCTGAATATTTGCTGCTGGTGCTGTAGTGATCTGGATGACTTTGTAAAAGAGACAGTTAACAGACTTTTTGAAAGAGATAGTTTCAATACAGATAAAATCCCAAATGTCAGGAAGCCAAACAAAATCCTCATTCTAATTTCTCCCTCATTTTATAGCATTATGCATGTTATTTCTTTTTTTTTTGTTTGTTTTTTAAATTTTTCAATTAAATGACAGGGGGTTCTTGGGAGGAATTCTGAGTCAGCATTGCAGTGGCGTAGAAGCTGTTTTTATAAAGCGGGCTATTTTGGTGGGCAGTGATCTGTATCAGCTACCAAAGTTGGGAATGTTGATGAGCTGAGACTATTTTTCTTGCCCCGTCCAATGTACGTTTATGATAAAGAGATTCTATTGTTGGATGGGGAGTGCTGGTGATATATCAAATCATTTTTAAATGAACAGTGCTCTTGAATAAGAAATATCATCTGAGGGAAAAATGAGGAAAAATGAAATGGTTTGGGAAAATTAGTAAAACAAACAGTTCTTTTTGGACCTCAAAAATGAATTTCACAGAAAATGTTATTACCTCTCAGCCAGAAAAGATCCATTTAGGCAGCTTGCTGAGGAGAACACGAGGTCAATCTCACTAAGGGAATAAACGGGATTAGTGTGGCATAACAATTTTCCCAAAGACAAAAATGACTAAAACAAAATATTAAATTGTAGATAAGTTAGATAATATATGGGCAGCTAAAGTTCTCGGGAGGAGAGGACTTTACTTGGTGATTTCTAACGGGAGTCTTCCTGGTGAGTGGTTCAGCCATTTTTGTATGAGATCTGCAGTCAAGGTGCAAATCTTTCTGTAGGGATCATACATCATCACGTCACCCTTCTTCTGAAGGCCCTACAACAAAAATATTACATTTTACAGCATAATATTTTAAGTTTTAACTTAAAGGACCATACCGGCCATTTTGCATGTTTGAGCCTAATATATTCAATTTCCACACGTTACGTTACTAACCATCATTTCCCAAAGGATAAAACCCTATTTCAGCTTTCCTGATATTTTACAAAACCTCTTAATCTTTCAAAATCAAATATTCAAGCAATATANATTTCAGCTTTCCTGATATTTTACAAAACCTCTTAATCTTTCAAAATCAAATATTCAAGCAATATATCCACCTTAAAAATCCATGTTTTGCCTGCCAGTAGTTACGCAGCCTTATGAAGTCACGGTCATTTACTTTTTTCGATAAAAGCAGGTCTTCTTTTGGGACTATATTCCCCAGTGTAGACATACATTCACTCCACACTTTTTATTGCACTTAAATGCTAAAATTATGTAACTCTGGAAAAAAAAACCCTGAATATACATCTTGTTCATGATGATGACCTATCCCAAGAACGTTTCAAGTATCAACAAGTTGATTTTAATAGTGTACCAGAATGAGCTGAAACNCCTATCCCAAGAACGTTTCAAGTATCAACAAGTTGATTTTAATAGTGTACCAGAATGAGCTGAAACTAATGGCAGTCTGGAAGGTAGGAAAAAAAAATAATTCACCGTTCCAGTAGTATGCTTTGTGAAATGACTGCCAGTAACATTATATGTATGAAGATTGACTATATTAGGCTCAAACATGCAAAATGGCTGGTATGGTCCTTTAAGTAATCAATTAAGTTCCTGATACTTTGTAAGCAAATCTACACTAATTCTTGTTTATTGAAGGCTTCAGTGGTACTAGTTAAATGGCCAGAACTACAGTGCAAACAGATGAAGTGGGAAGGAATAACTTACACTGGAAGCACAATAGTGAGCAAAACTCTGGTCTCCTCCAGCATAAATCCTCTTAACACGACAGCCCTGCCCTGTATCTGCAAGGCAATTCAATGAAATCATTATATATTTTAGTTAATATGTATTTTTTCATAGTAGGTAAGTACATTCTGTATTAAATACACACAAAGATGCCATAGTAATTTTAAAGCTACAATAAACAAACCTGTCTTTACATGAGCATTGTTTTAATGAATCCCTACAATGTAATGTATGGTTTTGAAGTAGTTCTGAGCCCACTGAGAATTAACACACAACTCTGCTGTGCTGTGTGGCTTTTAGTACATTGTTTAGCCTCTCCAAGCAATGTTGAGTCCCAACAGTTCTCACCATCNCCCCCCCCAAATCTCTTTATTAATATTAATTGATTTACTTCCTGTCCCCAAGCAGACATAAATCACTTAATGCAGCTTTAATTCTCTGTCGCTATTTATCCGGCATGAGGATAATTCCTCACCTGTGTCTACTGGCCCATTGGAGGCTACCCACAGGCCTTTAACTGGGGCAGGGCTTTTCCTATTACAAGTGGAGCGCGTGCCAAGTTGCCCATTTCCTCCCAGCCCAAAGGAGTCCATCTTTCCAGAGGAGGGTGTAAAAGCCAAAGTGTGCTGCCTTATGATCACACAGATGAGAAATTTTAAGTTGTGTTTCATCATTATTTTAATTAAGTTACATTAGCATGCTGCTGCTGCTGTGTCAAGTTAATACAAAACGGAAGCAGGTATGCTTGGTTTGACTTACCGATACATTATCATGTGCTTAACAATACAGAATGGAAATTTTACCTTCCACATGCAATTTGGGTGACAACGTTTCCCATAAGCTCGAATACTTTCCTCGGGTTTATCTCATGGTTTGTGGAGTTATGTCCAAGTTGGCCATATCCTCCTGCTCCAAATGTGAACACACCACCTTCCTGTAAAATCGAAGACAGTTATTCCAATCTTTGCATGGACAAATGTTAGAAAACAGCAGTCACTGCATCAATAAGCATATGATGACATAACTTAGTCAGAGCTGCTGTATGATCTTCTCCACAGGAGATGTAAATCACTTTCTGTGACCTTAGGGACTTCAGCAGGGTTGGAAAATGCCGATCTGAAAAAGAGCTCCAGAAAATTAGATTGAGTTCTTGATTTTAAGCACTTTTAGCACTTTGACCATCCATGATTTTTTTTTTTCTCACCACTGTTGTCATTGAGACCCAGCTGACCAAACTTGTTGCACCCCCAACCAAACACTGCTCCTGAGAGAGTGAGGGCAAAGCTGTGAGCGCCACCTGCTGATATCCGGGCAAAGGGAATGCCCTGCAGAGACTGAATGAGTTGAGGCGTGGCAATGCCTTGGCCATTTTTTCCCAGCCCAAGCTGTCCATAACGATTCTGGCCCCAGGAGAAAACATGGCCCCCTAGGTTACAAAACAAAACATAACAAAAAAACAGCCATAATCTGGGTGTTTTAGCAAAACAAAAACATTATAAGATAACTGGACAAATATGCTTTATGAGATTATGTGGGATAATGACTGTACAGTATCACCCTCACCTCTTGCAAGTGCATGGGAGTGCCAGTACCCGCAGGCTACCTGAGCAATTTGTACATCTGACAAACTCTTGATGTTTCTGCCATTTTTAAAGAGAGACATTATGAGCGTGCTAATAAGGTAGGAGATAAATACAAGGTAAATCCAATCCCACAGTACGCAACAGAGTTTAGTTATACAAATTGCTTTGACATTCATATGAATACACAACAAAATTATACATTTATATAGTCAAATGTTTCATTTTGTAAAGAACATGAGTAAATGATAACCATCACAGCTCAAACCTAAAATGTTTCATGTAAATCAGTCACTATGAAACACTAAGCCTAGTTGCTCAATTTACCTAGGCACACGAATACATTCTTCAAAGTTAGTCAAGCCCAGCTGCCCATCTGAGCCCAGACCCCATGAAAAAACCTGCCCTTTGTCATTTAGGGCAAGTGTATGGGCCTCTCCACAGGACAGCGCCACGATGATCTGTGCATCCAGGGCAACAACCTGTTCTAATAGTGGAAAACACAGAGCCAAACGTTTATGTCATGAATGTGATGAATTTGATTATAACAGAATTAAAAAGACGCTTACCTGGCTTCTTCCGGGACTTCTCATGTCCCAATTGCCCTAGGTCATTGCACCCACAGGTGTATACTGTCCCATCTTCAAGCAGGAAAACTGTGTGCCTACGGCCACACCCCACATCACACACTTGCTTCCCATGGAAGAATTCACATTTGCGAGGCTCAAGCACTATCTCCTCATCAATGCCACCCAAGCCCAGCTGTCCGTAGGAAGCATTGCCCCAACACAGCATTTTAGATCTCCCTACACAGGCCAACAGGATCCCTGTATCTGTGAGCACGACAAAGACACTTGGCTAATAACACGTCACATAAAATCTCATTTCAGTAGTTTTAGATGGAAGGCACACTTAATGCTGGTACCATCTAGCAAGTGAGCTAATGAACTGACGCCAGGTGAAATGGACATGCACAAGTGGTTAGCTAAATTACTTATCGCATTCGCAAAATCAACCATATACTGCGTCTAATGCTGTAAGTGGTACTTGCTCATGCAACATGTAAACAGATTAGCCAAGTAGCTAAGCTACTCTACAGGGTAGCACATGCGTCAGGAAAGCCGCAATAACCGAATAGCATCTCTTCCGTCTTTATGTGGATTTCAAAATAAAAGTGTAAATATTTCAAAGTGTTAAAATAAATGTGTACCAGTCATGTGACTTTAACCATCAAGTGAATTTAACCATCACTTAGTAAAAGTTCAGACTTAGGAATGTTTTCATAACAACACAAGCCTTCATATTTTCACGGTGACTAGAAGAAACAAATGCTTTATTCTGAAACATTCAGAACGGAAGTTTCTAGCTAGCTGACCACAGAAGCTTGCACACCTCTTTTTCACTGACTATAGGAGCATTGCTGATGCAACTTGGCGAAGTTAATCAAATATCACATAACGTTAAAGCATTACTTCGCAAAAAATGTGTCTTGATCGCACAGAAGTAACCAGAAAATTGCCACAAATTAATGTTAGCTATGTTAATAAGGTTTGCATAACGGTTACATTGTCAGCGTAATTTCCCTATAACGGTGTTGAAGCTTAAGCACGATAGATATTACAAGAGTGTCATTACGAGAGTGCATATCACGCCCAGCGAGGGTATTTTAATCCCTTTACCTGTTGAAGCAGCAATAAAGTTAAAGCAGAAACAAGTTATCTCTTGCAGTTGCTAACGTTTAAGTGGTTCAAACCAAGCACAAAATCTTACCAAAAGCACGAGGACTGATACTGTTAGCCAAGCAGTGTTTGGCTCGCTAGCTAGTCAAACAGCCACCAACGCGCATCACAGCAAGTTTTTCACTCGTTAATATCGAAACTCAAATACTAGTTATCGTGCTGAAATGTACGGTTAATACCCTCCACCACTCCAATGTTTTCTGTCAACAACTGCTGTAGATTCCAAAGAAGCAATCATCATCAAGGTAACCATAACACACTCCATACTTCCGGTTTTACCTAGTTTACCTCTTAAAAATAAAAGTCACGATGGTAAATGTAAAGGCCGGACATGACTTAGATTAGAAAATAAAAATGTGCCTGGATAGACGTGTGTCAGAACATATAATTTTTATCATACATCATATAGTTTCACCACATTACATTGCAGTCAAATGCCGCGAAAAATCGTATCAGATAAATTTTAAGAAATCTCAAAATATCTTTTCTTTGAAAACACTATCGTTAAGCCGGAAGTGGCGCTGGTTTTGCATAATGTTACGGGATGGAGAAGAAATATCGCGAAGCATCCAAAGTGTTCTCGATGGCAGCAGACGTGATACCCCC